>JACCIC010000001.1:0-280000 GCA_018907035.1 Sycobia sp. Sy_11
AATGTTATGCGATCTCCTCGGACAAAACGGCGCCGCACGAATTATAAAAAACTGTTTATAAATGATATGTAAGTACACACGAGATATTGAATAATGCTTAACGAAATCATCGGTTGGCGATTTGAAATCTTATTTTATAAGATATAATTTGAATTTTGGAATTGGACTCAATGAATTAATTTAATTGTGTTTGAATTGAAATTAATTAATTATTGAAGTCAGGATCGCGAGCAAACCTTCGTTAAAGGCCACAAACTGTATACAACTAAGGTATACAATTGATCCGTACCATGACGGGTAAAACCGAAGATTTTCCTGAAAACTGACTTCTATATGATTTACAAATAAGGTGATCAAATATTAGTCGGTGGAAAATCTTGAGATTTTACGAAAGAGGTTTGACTGGTTATGCTTCCATAAAAGCAATTGATCCGTACCATGACGGGTAAAATCGAAGATTTTCCTGAAAACTGATTTTTATATGATTTACGAATAAGGTGATCAAATATTAGTCGGAGGAAAATCTTGAGATTTTACGAAAGAGGTTTGGACGGTGTCAGATTACCACCTCGGGTTCTCCGGCCGTCCGGCTGCGCGAAGTGTTTAGGCTGCGATCGACGAATGGGGCTTATCGCCCGAAATGTGACCCGCGATAAGAAGAAAGTCTATAAAGGGCGCTGTTTGAGCGCAGAAGGCGTTATTAGTATCTCGTCTGTACACTAAGGTGATTGCTATTTGTAGTTTACGTTTATTATATATATTAAAATCAATTTAATTAAAACTGTTTTTTAAACCTTTATTATTTTTAAACTTCCCAGTAGTAGTATATTACATCTTGCTTTATTTCATTATCTTTTCTACATTCAATCAACTATTTTATAATTATTGATTGAGAAATTATTCTTCATTACCAAAATTTGAATGTTAATTCATTATTACATAATTTTGCTCGAATAATTACGACTAATTTATTTTTAAACGACAATAATCAAAGTGTCGCCGGTACAAAGCATTGGAACACTTTATCCAGGATCACATTAAAAAAAAACTCTTGTATTTGTTAAAAAGAAAACTATATTCCTGAATGTTCTCTTCCATCATTTTTGCTGGCAATCGGCGCTAGCTGTCGGGCACTGCAGCCAGCCAGATTAGTTCGGTCAGGATTCGTATTCCTTTTCTTGCCTTAGAAATATCATTTCTTCGATTTTACACTGAACTTATTCAGTGAAAAGCTGTCCCAGACCTTTTCGCAAAGTTTCCACGCGAATGATTCATAATCGTGAATTTTTTTGTTATCCCTTATATAATTGTTTTTGGAACAAGTTTTTCGAAGCGAAGAATTAATTGAATTTCTTGTTGAGCAGGACCTATTTGATATAATGTTATTTACTATAAAATGTGAAAAAAATTATCTAAATCTACTTTTTATCACGTTTAAGGCTGTCTTGTAATGATGCTTCACAATTTAAATACAAAATTATTGTTATAATTTAATATTTGCTCTCTAGATAATCATTTATAATTTTGGTAAATCTAATGTACATTAAATGTTGATTTACCAAAGTCAAAAGATCCTGTTCTCGATGAAAAATAGAGCTTTAATTCAATAATAAGATGAAAAAATTCATTATTGAAACTGTTTTCCATCGAGAGTTTTCCATCGTTTCTGTTCCAAAAAAAATTCCAAAAAAAGCCAAGTATTGATACATCCGGGTTTGTATCGGTTTTTATCGGTGAGGATTTTCCGCATCCATCGAAGCAAGTCGTAGTTAGAAGGGAGAACGTCTGTGCTCTTAGACGTGATGCGGCAGAATTTCCCATATCTGTATTTCAAATATTTTTTGACACACTAATGATGGAAAATCAATGTTTCGTATTTGTTCGCACATTCTCGCTGTTCTTCTTTTTCTAATCATTTTATATGCTTCAAAATGGCATCTGGAGCATATTTAGGCTATGCATATAAAAATTTTTCAAATGCAATTTTCTTTTAAATTAAACCATTAAAGTAATTTTGCTATATACTGATATGCTTATCAAGACCATCTCTATAAAATATCCACTAAAATACTTCACCTTTCATACAATACTTAACTTTTTATAATTTGTTGACATCATCAATTGAATGAAGCTGAAAATATGCAATTCACAATTGCCATTCTGTAATCGTTGCTGTCAACTAATTATAAGATCTTTGATTAAGTAAAATATTGGTTAGTGGCACATACTATGTGCCTTGATTAGGGTGGTAGGTTCAATCCTGGAAATGGTCGAGACGTTGACATTTAAATGGTATAAATAAATTTTATTTGTATTGTAGAAACAAACTTTTCAGAATTGTCTCCTTAGAATTATGGTTATATATAAAAGTGTGCTTTAATATTGATTGAAATAAATAAATCTAAATCTAAATAAAAATAAATCTGAAAATGTTCTTCCATCTTTATATTTTTCTGATTTTTATTAAAAAAACAAGACTTTATTAATAACTTAATTTATTCTAGACTTTTACATGTACCTAAGAAAAACAAAAGAAACACCATTCTGCAAACATTTCGTGTTCCACGCTCCTCAGTAACATGCAGCTCGTTTACTTAAGTACACTCGAACACATAGAGGACGAAGGAACATTTTCTCACCGTCGTCGCGAGCACTTCCTCAACGCTCGGAGGTCGTTTTCGGCACACAGCAAATCTTCTCGAGCCTTACTATTGCCCATATATATATATATATATATATATATATATATATATATATATATATATATACATATATATATATATATATAATTCTTCTCTCGCGTTCTGCGCGTCACCTTGGCAAATACTCGCCCCATTATTCAGCCGCGAAACGCATAGCCGAGATATTACAAGCAGCTCGAAGGGGCGGCAGAGGGGCGAGGGGCTGACGCGCTCCGAGTCCCCCCCCCTCCCCCGCCGCCCACCTACAAAGAAATCCTCCGGGCACGAGTAACATGAACCCGCGAGGAGGCGCGTCGGGCCGGCCCGAATAAGGAAAAAATATGGTTTCACCCGCGCGTGGCAGTTATGCTCTAGATTCCCCAGCGAGACGATGCATACAACACACGTACACAATCGCGCGTGCGTGCTCGCGCCGAGCGTTCCAGAAAAAAAGGCGTTCCACCGGCACTTTCGATAATTGCGCCCCGTCGCGCACCGGCGGCGTTAGCATCGCCTATTTTTGTGCAGGGATGAGCACGACGTCCATTATTTTAAGTGCACCGTTACATTGTTGAGGGACGAAGGTTGGAATATTTGGGCGTTCCGTTAGGCGGCGCTGCATTGATCATAATTCGAGCGATTAGTACGTTCTTGGAGGAGTCGACGAGCTGCCAGCTCCTTGCTGCAGTGTAAATCTATTATTATTCTTTAGCAATTCTTGTATAACTTACAAAACTCATTCTTTACTAGGTTCAGTAAATTTTTCTAATTCATTTTATATATTCAATTTTTTTAACAAAACGAACATTTTTCGATACGTAAGGGGTGGCTAAGCTATTGCGATATTATTATAATGCGATCCATTACAAACATTCCATCTTCGCTAGTTATTCAAATAAGAAAATTGTAACGATATAATATTAAATAAAATTTCGAGGGTAATAAAAATCTAATTTTTTGTGAAGGTTAAATTTTTCATGCCGACATTTGGGTATAAACATATATTTAAGTCGTATATTTTTAAGAGAAATAATTATATAGGGTGTGAAAGTTGTTCGTGCAAAAGGATTCATATATTCATAAGTGAGACCGGATGACAACGAGAATGCGGAAAAAATGCGGAGAATCCTCGTAATCAAGCAAGCCCACATTTATGGCCTTCGTTATTTACGAGGCAACGTGTTACTAAAGCTGAAGACAAGAAAATGAAATGAAGAGCAGATACGTTATATATAGTAGAGAGCCAGCGCATCCAATTAAACGAAACTAAATTTATTCGCATTTAATAAACTAAAAGCTTGTGGGTGCAATATTAAATTTTCAACAATATGATAAACAGTATAATACAAACAAAAAGCATTTGTGATTTTGAATTTCAACGATAGCTGTAAGATTCTTTTATATTACAGAATTACAAAAATGTATTTGTTATTACTTAATCTTATATTTATAAAATTTTTTTTTTTATAAATGTCTGTGTAATGAGACTTTAATTAATGCATAGATAGGTACTAGTTAATTTTATGGTAACTGATTGTCATTTAATTTTTAATTATTTTCTAGAAATCAGGAGCTTAAATACTGTTCCATGATGTAGGCACGCACAAACACATACACGAAAGCATGGATGACTCAATTTACAGAATAATCGGATATATTTACGCAGGAAAGATGACAAACAAATAAAATTTTTAGTTCACTGCAAATGATCAAAGGTAAATTTACAAATATTTTGATCGTTCTTTATAAAATAATATCATTATAATTATAATTATAATGATATTCAGGCTGTCGGATAAAAATTCTAATAATGAAATTATATATATATATATATATATATATATATATATATATATATATTATTTATATATATTCTACAACGAGCCAACTTAATCTTACATGTAAAGCAAAAATTGGCATTATAAAGGATGTTAAATGTTAACTAATTTACTGGATTCGGAAATTAAATCAACATTATTTCAATTCCTCAAAATGTGAATACTTTCGAAATTCTCCTTCTTACATTTACTTTGAATACTCTGTTTTAATACCATGTATATACCGGTATATTAACATTTTCAAGAACGGAAGAATACAATAGATTCAACCAATGTTCTTTTAGAAAGGACTAAACATCGAAATTTTTCTAAACTTCTATATTTTTTATCCAGAGAACAGTTGACATATCTAGTTTAATACTATATCATAGTGATCGGTTCTTATTTTAAAATCAAAAGTTCTATCTGTATCAGTCAGGAAGATTTACAGTCAAACATCCAGTAGGTAAAAAATTAAAAAATCATTTATTTCAATTTAGTATCTTTTTCGGTAAAGTATGATTTTGATTGAGACGTTTAAATTACTGTTAAATATATTCGATTGAATACTCAAATAATAATATATTTTGATACACTATTATTAATATTTTATATTAAAAAAATATCTGAAGCAATATTTCGCTTGGGATATCTCATAACCTATATTGAATAACAGCGACTATTATACCAACGGTCGATTTCTTTTAACAAAAGTACCTCGGATAATACATTTAATGAAAAGCCCCTCAACAAAAGACGTTCTGAAAGAACGCCAAAAATCGGAAACTGGTCGAATTGTAACTGAATGACGTGCTCGGAAACCGGGCACGAAGTGACAGGTATAGCCCTTGAACGATCGGCTCTCCTCTTCGACAGTAGATGTCCAATGCAGGTCGAACCGACGACAATCGAGGTATCGACACCTTCGGGCGAGGCATAGTAGGCCAGCCACGTTCATGTAACGATATTCAATGGGTAACAATGTTCGTCTCTCGACGCCTGGCCGCGAGGAAGCTGATCATACACGCGGCTCCCACTGCTCTCGTTCTCTCTGGACGCTGTCCGTCCCGCTTTCGATGGTAACAAAAAACAAAGACTGAGAATTCTCCCGCAATGGAGGGGAGTGAAATTAATCAAGATATCCATTTGGAGGGCTCATTATCGATTTCCAAGTGGTATAAATATTACAGATCATTATTCAACATTATCTAGAAATATTCAATATGCTATGGAATATCTGTAGTTATTTTGATAATGAAGTTGTCAATGTGATTTTTACATATACTAGATGTAATGCATAATAGGTACGTCTTTTCTACCAATTTTCATCCAAATTGGGAATAAGTTTTTATAACAAAATGAAAAAACTCATATGTACAAAATGGAAAATATTATCCATAGTCAGTTATGATCTTTACTGACCATTCAGCAACAATTCAAGCAAATGTTTGATATCTTCGGTTGAAATGAAGCGTACTTGACTGAGAGTATTTGACATCGGCCGAAACTGGCGATAGTCAGAAGGAACAATGACTGGGTTGTAAGATGGGTGGGTCAGGAGTTTCTATCTCATATTTCTTAACTAATTATTGACACAATAATAAACGTATAGCCAAGCATTGTTATGATCGAGAAACAATGTTTTATGTACCTGTTTTTCTCCCAATGCTTATTCACAGTGCTTTCGAATTATTTGACGTGTTACTGCTAATGATACATGAAGTTCTTCTCGCATTTGATAGGAATTCTCATCCTCAACCTTTTCTTGGCTGGTCTATACGCTCTTTATCTTCGATATAAAAATCATTATTTTTGAATCTCGCAAATCATTTTTGACATATTCTAACATATGGATTAGATATATTTTTCTGTAAATTAAATTAACAAAGTCATACTTCTCATTACATACATTGTTTTATTGTCACAGAATTCGACATATGCAACATAAGATTTTTTATGTTCTCCAACATATATTAGTTTTCATCATTAAAGAACGGTACAGAGGATACATATGAAGGTACTAGCAAATACGACATTTATAGTTGCGGACTCAATAAGTTTACCAATGGTAAAAGCTTCAAAAACAATTTTTACAGTTTCACATTGCCCGTATAAGAATGGCCCGTAAAAAATCGGGTTAATGGGATTATTTTTCGCATTTCTAGAAAGTTAACAACTTTTTAAGGGCATATTATCCGTAAAAGCGCAAGAGACATAGAATCCCAGCACAGAGAAAAGCAAATATCGCAAGTCACCCATACGGCTGGCAGAATCCAGACGAACGTTACGATTCTCGTCGATTCCGCTTTCATGGCGCACTATGTGCCGAGCCGCGCTCCCGTCATTCTAATAACCTGCCTACACCTTTACCCATCCCCTTTCCAGCCCCCTTGAGCCAATTCCACCGCGGGAATCCGACTGTCGTTCGAATTCCATTCCAACGATCGCACCACGTATTCATCGAAAGCGGTTAGTCCTGGCATTTTGTTGTTTATGCAAAGTATTGCCATATATATATATATATATATATATATATATATATATATATATATATATATATAAGTACGGAAATATTCGGAACACGCCCCGCGATGTTCCGCGGTCGTTTCACCCCGTATACCGGAATATAAGAATCTCCTCTCTCGCTATTCGCTACGGAAAAGCTGTTGTTGGAATTTTCAAATAGGGGAAATATTCCCGTTTTCCCGCAGGGATTGTCCTTCTTTTGGTTTTTCTTTTTTTCTTTTTTTTTTACAGCGGCGCGCATATCGAGATTTCTCGAATTTTCCATAATTGCATATTTTGCTCGACAATGTCGGGCGATAATATGCCGGAGGTGGCGTTGAGTATGCAGCGATGACAGAGTCGCGAGAAAATTATTCCGTGGATTCACCGCGGTGGATAATTCGCGCGCGCAGTTGGTCGGAGCGTATTTCGGATTTAGCACGTGGTTAAAATAGCGGGTTTCGATTTTTTCTATACAGTCGAGCGTCGATAATGAATTTCGTTCACCGCTGATCAATGTTAAAAAAGCGAAGACGAAATAGTTCTATTATTAGGATGAATGGATTTGCGAGATATAGTTCGAAGTGACATCTTTTTTATCGAAGAGAATCTTGATTATCGGGAGGGGGTATTTCAAAAAAAGGTATTTTCTGAATGTAGGAATGGAAACAGTAATTTTTTAATAAAATTAAAGTGAACGTCGGATATCAGAAACCAGAATTATTTATTTTAAATAAGGAAGCGAAAAAGACATGTTTATAGAAAAATCTAACATTCGTAGAATACGAAATATCGTATATTTTATATATTGAAACAAATCTATTAATAAAATAATACATAATCACATCCTTTCATTTTATTATAAGCATATATCAAATACTAATACTATTTGTAATTTCTTCTTAAAATGACTATGTATTATAGAATTATTAGTTATTGCTATTTACTTATTAAATATTATTTAATAAAAATACTAGGAATTCTATAATTTTAAATTGGAAAACAGTTTTATTTACGTTTCCTTATGTATGAATTAATTTATTTAAAAAAGTGAAATCACTTTGCTCATCCTCGCTATCTATTCTTCTTAATCATATAATAATATATATCTGACTTATTCTGGAAACTTCATCAAATGCAAATTTATATCGTTAAATGCGCGCTATCTGTAATTAAAATATTTATTATTGCACAATCGATGGAGAATGCTTTAGATAGCTCTTGCATAATGTTAAATTCGTCAGATAGAACGGAGAGTAATTATCTTTAATAGAGATATTAAAATTTCATTAAGCAGTAAAATAATTAAAATTAAAATGCATAATACACAACAGCACAATATAATGCACAGCATTGTGTAAATAAAGAATGAGGAATTATTTTTCTTTATATTGTCCTAAGCAAATCTATAAAAGCATACATAATGAGTAATATATATTTATATAAAATCCCAAGAATTCGGCTTTATCTTTTTCATGAAAGAGATTTAAAAAAATACTCTCCAGTAAAATCGGGTAGGCCGATATTTTATCTTGCAGGTATGATCATCAATTTAAAGTTCGTTATTCCTCCATGAATGCGAGGGTCGATAACGAATTTCCACTTCCTATCGCTGGGGAAGTGCAGGGAAAAGAGGAATGGAGAGAGAAAGGGGGAGGTAGGGAGAGAAAGGAGGTAGGCAAGAGAAAGCACATCAAATGATCGTAGAGGACGCGAACGGTACGAGAGAGTGCAGAAGTGGGAGGGAAGGAAATGGAGGAAAAGCGAAAAATGCGGGAGCAGTAGTGAGCGACAAGGAATGAGATGCCGGAGAGTGGGGAGGGGGTGGGCGGAGGGAAAAGAGCATTAGACAAAGAAAGTCCGAACGACAGAGCGAAGAAATAGAAGGACCGGGAATCGGCAGGATTGCAGAGTAGTAAGTATATATGAAGGAAAAATGAACACTCGTGCACGCGCGCGCTCGTGGCCGTAGGAACGGCGTTGGGCGGCGGGTGGAGGAACGAGGGAAGGGGGGGGCTCGGCAGATACGGCTCTTGATTGGTAGGCGGGGATCGAACGCGAAGCGGGTGATTTGAGGTAATCTACCGGTTCTTGTTACCCGCGACGACGGCCCGACGACGAGACGTCGAGTAATAACCGTAATGGAAGCCGACTCTCCTCCTCCCGCCCCCTTTCCTGCTATTCGAATGCAGTTGTAATATATATATATATATATATATATATATATATATATATATATATATATACTGAAGGCCCGCACTTTCCTTAAAATGCTCTCTCTCTCTCTCTCTCTCTCTCTCTCTCTCTATCTCGATTCCTTGTCGTCAAATTTATGTTATCCTCGTTATCCGCGCGTTAACCTTCCCTCTACCCTCTGCAACGAAGTTGCTTGGAAATCCGCGGAACGAGTTCTCTAGATTTTTAGATTTTTTTTCGACAGAGGTTGAACTGTAAGACTCTTTATAGTTATTTATATATATATATATATATATATATATATATATATATATATATATATATAGTTTGGCAGTCTGGCATTCGTGAGATTTAATTGTGTTTTTTGTCCGCAATGCCGATTTTCATAGTTGAAGTAACACTACTATTTAATAGTTTTGACAATAGATTGGACTGAATAACGATCAAAGTTACTCTGAGGATTTTTTAATTTCATAAGATTTACTAAATCTTATGATAGATGCGCATGCAAATTTTAATATACATGTAGTATTGGACAAGTTAAAGAAAAAAAGTTTTAGTTCGAGAAATAAAAAGCAAATCAATGTTAAGCTTTAAAGTATTTATAATGATCATTAAAAGTACCATGTATATTATAGAAATTTTATCTTATATGAAATTTTAGTCAGATTGTTTTCTGAGTAAAAAGACGTGATTTTCAGTACTACTATTAGCGAGGCTTATTTCCAATATAGAAGATCGATTTTTATTAATAATTCATTGAGCGGTTTCCGCGCTCGTTTCCTTCAGCAGAATAACTAATAATTTATCTTAGAGAGTGGTCTAGTAGCAAAATACATCCGAATCTTACTACACAGCAAGCACATATTCTTCCCGCTTTTCTGTAAAGATTGGTATACATGCGACGGGTATCAAAACGCAACGTGCTCCCTCTTTCATTTCCTTCTTCGCGATCGTGTCTTTCTTGTAAAAATACCCTTCCCCCCTCCCCCGCCGTTCCACGCCCCCTATCAATAAACCGAAAAATATGCATAATCGGGAAAAAACATACGATTAAGGACTGGAGGGAAAAAAGAGCCGTTTCAGGCGCTGAATAATTAAAATCCTCGTCTAGCGTACGCAAGAAGTGGAATGATAAGTGGAAGCAGCTGCCCTCTTCAGGGATGCCTCCCCCCCCCCCGCCACTACCCACCACGATGTCTTCTCGCATTCTGTCTCGCGCGCGGTGGAGCGCTGCTCGTTTGAAGTCGTGGCAGGAACTTTCTTCCATCCGTCACTTCTTCTTATTTTACAAATAAACGAGCGAGCGAAGCCTAATGGGCTTTCGGCGGGAAGCCAGGAGATGCGCCAAGCGAAACTTTCTGCAAAGAAAAAAAAAAACTGTGCCAGTTTACCGGGTACCGATCGTTGGATCCTTCGCCGGTCGTACCGGGCACTTGGATTAATTAAGTTGGCCGCGCTGCTGCCTCGTCTATCGGCCCTTCGTCGAATGCCGCTGCTGTGCGTCTGTAACGGAAATATTCTTCCATTGTTATCCGGATTATTTCATTTGCTGTACGTTTGGTTATATCGTTTCGTCATTCGTCAAAATTAACAATGCCACGGTGGTGGAAAATTGCAACGAATATCGCCTGTCTCTGAGATTAGTTTCTGTACATACTGATAAATAACATGAGTATTACAAAGAGCCTTTTCTCAATTATTGCCACTGAATTTATGGGTAAAAAACGATTAATTATGTATGCATTATTATCTTATACAAAAATATAAGATATTTCTGATGGGCGTAATTTCACATTTTGAATACTTTTGAAATTTCTTTACTTTCATTTAAGTTGAAGAGAATGATATTTTCATGTCGAGAAATCGCAATTAGCTTGCGTTATTCTGCGTTTCCTATTGTGAGTTTTGAAATTGTTAGATTTTTTTTTTTTAAAGAATAATTTCAAAGCAAAGCATTCTAGAATTTTTCTCAATTCAGTTTTTTTTTTGAAGATATAAAATGAATGTATCTACCGGACTGAAAAAGCACTGTTGTCTTGTAACATTGTAGCGGTTCCTTCCTAGTATTAAAAGTATAATAATAAATAGTATTCTAGTCTATTTACTATAGAAATCTATGAGAATTCCTTGCTGGTTATACTACTATTCGTTAATTCACACATATAATAATGATAGTTTGTAAGATTTAAATATAGCGGAATTGTATAACTGATATATAAATACAGTAAATTAAATTCATAAAAGAAAAAACTATTGAAAAATACATTTTACGAAAACCCATATATGTCTCTGATGAGGTTATGAAATTACAAATTATTGTTTATAAAATGCATATAGAAAATATTTTCTCGTGAGAAAAATCATGAAACCTTGTATAAGATGTAAGAAGTTGCTGACTTTATTTACACACACTCTACAAGTAGTTCAATCGCATACTGCATGAAGATACAAAACCGCTCTCTCAGGGAATTTAACTCTTTTTTGTTCCGTTAGGCTTTGCTCGCTTAGGCTTCGCTATTTTACAAGGGGAGCAACATTGACTTTAATGTACTTTTTTAACTTCTGCGTGATATAAAGTAGGTCGGATAGTTTAATTAATTAATTTCATTGTCTCTGCCGCATTTACGAAAAATTGCAGACGTATTAACTTTCCCTGATAAATCAGTAAATTATTGTTAATCATTCGCGCGATCAAAGATAACCTTTCTCTATCATTCTGATTTATATTAATAAATATTTTTATTGGTCTTACAGTATTTATAATGTAATATATTAAGACAGGCAGACTATCCTTGTTCATTATCACCCCCGAAAAATCTGAAGTAAGACTTATTATTAAAAAGAATAAAAGAAAATTTTAATAACTAATAATAAAAGAAAATGAAATACTATTAATAAAAATGATAAACTACATTCTATGTTAGTCAAGGAGAATCTGACCGCCCCCACCACCTTATTTTCTCCTTTGGTGTCCGACGCTTCGAAACGCTACGGCTCATCCTCAGGAATTAACATTCTCATTTATGTTTCACGATCGATACCCGGCCAGAGTCCTGTCCATGTATCATCCGAACACTTGAGCTGTTAGATAATACGGTAAATAGGGCGCGGCCAGAAGCACAGCGGCAAAACACAAGTCCTCCCCCACTCTTCCGCAGACATCCCCTTCGCGAATAGGTCGCCGCGCGCCGATCGGCCCGGGGAGGTCGCGGCTTATTGCACCCGGCGTCCCGTCCCACCCGATCCGCGGGCGGCGAGCGCGCGAGTTTATATCCGTCGCGAGGATACGCGTGCCAAAATTTTTATTCGGCCGTTCGGCGAGGATGGCCGGATCGTTGCCACGGAGCGGCTAGCCGGCGAGTATTGGCATGGAGCAGTTGGCGACAGGAATGTCGTTCCGTACGAATGCGGGCATCACCCTCGTCGTCCCGAGTCGCCGGTGAAACTCGCCCCCCCGCCCCCTCTCTCTCCCACGATGAGAATTACAGTTGCAGGTTCACAAATAATTATGTTACGTTTACGTGATATCTGACGATTTCGCGTTGTATATAGCGTAAAATTACCAAAAGCGACATGTTGTGCGTGGTAAAAAGTTTAGTATGATCTTCGCTGTATGGAGAGCAGTATATAATCGGGAATGTCAGAAATTCAGAGGCCCAATGTTGAAACTTTCTGGATCTGTAGACGCAGCTATTTAATGCCTTTGTAATTAAGCCACTTTATTGCGACTAGATTGTTTTTTATCGTTTGAAAATTTGAAATTCTATATCTCGTTGTTTATGTCCTTATGCATCCGATCCATACAGAGATCTTTATCGCGAACGAATTTTTTTTTCGCGACCAATAGATGTCTGTTGCTCTACGATGCCCCATATTTTCGGTCTATTATACATTATAATCTTAATTAATGAAAAAAAAAATGTTGAATTCAGAGGAGACTGTTGTGAAGCGCCAATGCTCTCACCAAATTTGCTTCAATAAAAATTACTGGAATCCAGCGCAAATTCAAACAATGGCAAATTATATCAGTACATGTGCTCTGACTTACTTGATGTTCGTATCAATTGTTAATGCGAGAATGACTGAGAACGGAACGTACACTATACTTTTTCTTTCTTCTTGTAACATTATAGATAATTTTTTTTTATCTCGACAAATTTAATTTGAACAATATTGACCATCGTTAGTATAATATTTCAAATCAAAATGATAGTCCAAGAATCATGTAATTTTCACTCGATCCATTAAATTCTACCAATTCAGATAGATTTCAAAAGTACCAAAGTTCATTCTGCCTAGTTTTCGAGATAATCAATAGACATTTATTATCATATAGACACTATATTTATAATATAGACATTTTTATACGTATATACATATTGTTTCCATTCAAATGGTATATTAACCAGACGAGTAATATTTTGTTGATTAGATGTGAAGATCAATAAATTCGAAAAGACCAGATTTATTAGCATTATTTGAATCAAAGTGCATTTTAATTAAATGATTGTACGAATCATGCAAAATATGCTTGTGCTAAAATATCCCTACTTCAGTTTTGTTCTTATCTGTAGTTCTACCTCAGTAATTCTCGATTGATATCTATCGAGATTTGTAATAAACTAAAATAGGAGTGGAGATCTATTGATCAATCTAAGCTTTTCTATAATTTCTTAGAGTTTATTTTGTTGTTGCTTATAATATATCCTTCTACTATCGATGAACTGGTTTTTAAAAATAATAATTGATCATAGCTGTACTATATAGCCTTTGTGTTAAATGCATACGATTGTCAGACTGGATCAGCTTTTCTTATCGCGAATAATAATTATATTCAAGATTAACTGTAGTGAGGAATAAGCAAGCTGAAAATATGTATTTTACTTCTTTATGTACTTCGGTTAAAATCACATTTCTGTGAAATAATACCCGAATATTATCCCAATTTTTAGGCGGTGAGGCGAACTCTAGTTTGATTTGAGGACTCATAGGTCACAATAGTCGACATATTTTACCGATCCATCATCAATCCAGACACCCAACTATCTGTCAAAGAATAAAGATCTAACATACAGTAAGTCTATGCAAATTGAGAGTCATATTAACGTAACACTTAACAACTATTTAATATATATAAATATAGCGCGCAATTACATGAGATCAAAAACATCGACCGAGTAATAAAGGTCACTTTTACAAACTATTAATATCTTAACTTCTAATTTTTTTATCTTTACCTTAACTCTCCTTACTTTTAGATAACTTTCCGACGCCCGCGAATGGCAAAGTCCGCAGCCTTCTGTCTCGCAGCTGCCCGCTGCAAAATCCATGGACGTGGAACGAGAGCGAGCAAAAAAAAAAGAGGCCGAACCGTAAGAAAACGAGCCAAGTTTTGATTAGCGCGCCGTTACGGGAAATTTCGCTCGTCCTCGCTTATAGGTAGCCCCCCGCCCCTCTCTCCTCGTCCTGGCCTAATTAACTCTACGAGGCGGACTTCGACGCGCTATAAGAGTTTCGCCTGTTTAACGCACGATTAAGGGAGCGCGTATTGTTGAAATATGCATTTGCGACAAGAACGTCGTTTTCTGTACTGCGTCACCGAGATAGACTGTAATTAAGCACTCGGGTTTTCCTTTAGTATAATTTTTTAGGAAATTTATGAAAATGAAGTTTTTGCTATATATTCACTTGCTTCTATTGTTTTTTCGAGTACACGCTGTCTCTGCTAACAAAATTGTGACCATCGCGATATTATTCTTAATTCTATGCGGACATTATACTTTTCACTTCGTTACGACTATGTCTAAAATCCGTTGAAAAGTTTTTTCAATGCTCTTAGTGGAAGCGCCTTTTTTGCGAATGCCACAAGTGAACAAAATTATAAACTAAGATTCTTATGAAACCATTGCTAAAGTAAACATTTGTGCGTGAATTCTCAATTACGTCTCCAAAGTACTTCCTCTTTGAAGTGAGCTAAAGGAAAAAAGAAAAGATACAGTTAAATAATTAGTTTTTTCCCCACATTCAAACAAGTTAATGCAACCTGAAGAATCTAAAGCTAGATTGCCGTTAAATTTAAACGGAAGGAAGGCAATATATTTGTAGTCGCTGAATTTCATTTGGCTTTGCGAAAAGAATTTACCTTCGCAATTTCCAGCAGGGCGATTGCGAAACGAGTGGAAAAGAACAGAGAGAGAGAGAGAGAGAGAGAGAGAGAGAGAGAGAGAGAGAGAGAGAGAGCGAGGGAGAGAGAAAGGAAAAAGAAGAAAACAGATGGCTCCTGGAGAGATAAAGGAAAACTCGAAGGAACAGTAGGCTCGTTGTTCTCCTTAAAAGCCAGCCCTAAGCATCGGCGATCAATCTTGGTTTAATGAACTCTTAATTATTTTGAGGACAGAGCACGGGGAGGCCATTGGTGGCGCGAAAGAGGGGAGACAAAGGAGGAAGCAACGATGCCCATATGATGGAGATGTAGAGCACGCGCGAAAAAGTCGCAGGAGTTGTGAGATCAAGAAGTATTTGATAAGTATATGCAAGGTAGGCAGGAGATGTAAAGCAAAAATTACACATATTTGTCATTAAAACGAAAGAAAATTTTTATTAGTATTGGTTTGAGTGTCGATGAACAGTTACGAATATTGTATAAATCTTGTAAGTAAAATATGGAATAATTTTACATTTGTCTCTCAATTCCTTAAGAATTCCTTGCTTCCTTTGTAAATTTTGTATTGAAGATGAAGTACAAATAAATAATGTCTGTCCTATTTTTTTTGTCGATAGTAAGCTTTGTTTTCCCTTTTTCCACTTTTTTCATTTTCTAACATATACTATGTCGGGAGCTATACATCGTAGACAGATACACACATACATACACACACACACATATATATATATATATAGAATTTTTATTTCTTTGCACTTCCAATCTAAAAATACGAATCGATTTTCCGTATTTCTCTGAATCCGAACAATGAATCTCTTTCCATCTTCAACTTAAATAGAATGCACAATAAACATTTTTACTTTGATGCCACAGCGTTTTTAAATGAGTCTTTTTTGAAACCGATTTTTTTCCTTCATTTGCGTGCAAAAATATCTCACAATAAGTCTACAGATATTCTACAGCTGCTCGATTTTGCATTAAACTTGCGCTGCTAGTATTTTGTCACAGTAAGCGGCGTGTAGGTGTATTTATGTATTTGGGTTAAATTTTCAAGTCCAAATATATTTTTCCTTTCTTCAAAATCGTAATTTTCGACGATTGTAACGAAGCTGATGGATAATTCTTAAGCTGATTGAAGATTTTATTCATTTTATAAATTATTAAAGTGTAATGTTTCTTCTTAGAATCAGCAATTAATCTAGAATTTTATTACTTTAAAATATTTTCATTTTACGATAATAGCAAAGATTAAGAATTTAATATTGAATAGAAATTTAATATAAATGTAAATATGTTTAAAACAAAATCGCTCAGTTATGTTATATTCTTTGCCGATTTTATTTGTTGCAACTCGCAACGACGCAACATCAAACAAGTTGCAACTATTGCCTTATTCTTTGCATTTCTAGTTCAGTTGAATTATTGATTGAGATGATCTAAAAGATAAAGAATAAAGAAAGTAAGCTGTATTAGCATATTTTGCACGCGTCCTTCAAGTTTTAATATACGTAAACTAGGATCTGCATTGGTTAGCATACGCGTTTATACGATAGCCATAAGAATCTATAATATATATATTATAGGATATACATATATATATATATATATATATATATATATATATATATATATATTGATATACGTAATAAACTGTAACTAAACTTTTTTTAACACCACTGAAGAATGTAAAAACAGCGATTTAGTGCTCATCAAATGGACAGAATATTCAATTTTGAAGTTATTAGTTTGCATAGCTAAATGCGGATGCAGCTGCAGTCATGCATGAATCGATTCTGTTTTTATTAAATCCTGTATTTATCCTTGGTAACTCACAGAGTTATCGATATTAAGAATTTCCGAATCTGTAAGTTATCTTGCGAATTCAGTTGTTTTTTTTTTAAAGAAAAGTAAATGTATGGTATTTTGAGCAGTCGTCGAAATGAGTTTGACGATAGTTGTTGATTATTCTGTTACATCTTGCATATAATTACAATAAATGAAATTAAAAAAGCATGTTTCTCTATACCTCTGATAATACAATAACTTTAACAATACTATAACCGAGTATACAATAAACTACTCTTAATTAAAACTATAAGCAATTTTATTATATGTATATTGGAACTCTAATAAAGAATGTGATTGGAAATGGATATAAATTTGGGAAAGCGTATCAAAATAACACTTCATGCAGATTACGGTAGTCAGATAAAATGTGATTCACAAGGTCGTGTCCAAATTTGAAAAGCAACGAAACGAATTAATCTTTCTCATTAAGCAAAGTAAAATTAAGTGTATTTTTCCATCATAATTTATGGATAAGTAAATGATAGGTGTTTGAAAATATAATTATATTTAAATTTTTAATAAATTATTAATACAGAAATTAATATATAACAATATATAAGATACATAAATTAAAGGGATAAAAACTATACTTCACTGTAAATTAAGTTATATTATGAAAAATAACGTGTTTTCAAAAACCTCAGATAGATTTTAAAATATGTTTGGTGTAATTCTCAATATAAACTACCATTACAAATTCTTTATATTTAAATGGTATTTACATGTGTAATATATTTTTATGTGTTATAAAACAACAGCTATGTAAAATAAAATGTTCGAATTAGAAAGAAATTACATTATAATTTGTTAGACATTAATTAGGTTACCAAAAAAACTTACTTTATTATTATTTTAATTATAAATGGTGGTGATTTCTAGTATATAAATAAGCGTAAATGTATATTAAAATAACACAAAATTACACTATAATAAATAAAATAAACGTTAAACTTGAGACCAAATACAAAGATCTGTAGAGAGAATGAGAAAAAGGCTAGATATGTGAAGAAAGAAGAAGACATAAAGATGAGACTGACCTCGGATATAGAAGCAGCTTTGGGACCACGTTATGCATTTAAACACCAATCTTTTTAAAATTTTTCGTACATTTAGATATAAATTGTCGACAGAAACGTTTCTTATGTATTTCTAAAATAAAGTTTTCAAGCTCCACAAGCATCTCTACGTCAACGTTTTCAAACATAAGTATTTTATTTTTCATGCTATGCACTTTTACATGAAACTTCAAGCATTACCAAGTAAAAAGATTACTAATGGAACGTAAATATATTTCTATAAAAAAGATTCAGAGTTTATTTCTAAAGGTCTGCCCACGTCGAAATATTGCCACTCAAGGTTTGATAAGAAGTCTCAAGGCAATGTAAAAGAAAATACATTGTTAAACTCAATAGTCAAACTCGAGTTCGAAGAATCATTCTCTCTCTCTCTCTCCCTCTCTCTCTCTCTCTCTTCCTCACTCTGCAATTTCCATACTGGTTTATTAGGAGCAAACAGAATTATTAAAAAAAAACAGTATGAAAACATTGCTGCCTTCTTTTTATTTTCCTATTCTCTAATTATTCTCTTTTTTTCCATCGAACGAAGTGACTGGGTTCCCGAAAAAGAAATCGATACATGCCTCAATTATTTTTCTATTCGCATTTTTTTATTGAAAATTATGAAACAGGTTGATGGGAGAACAATTTAATAATGCAAGAAAAATTTAATCAACAAAGAAATATCCAAACCATTTCTCGAATCTGTAGTATAAAATTCTTTCGTTCAATATATATATATTATAATTTTTTGTTATTTAGTGTTAAATTTAACAGGATAATATTCAAATGTATTTCCTATATCTTAACACAGTGTTTACACCTAATTTTTCACGAATATAAGGAAATTATTATTATTAATAATTTTTACTAATAATTATTGAGATAACAATTTTGGACTTAATTAGGTTTTTGAACTCACTCCCTAAGATTGAAAATGGGTAGATTCATCTCAGAAAATCGATGAAATGGATTTTGAAAGTACAAAATCCATCATTTTCCACTCTCATATAAAAGATAATGTTAAAATTCCAAAGCTCAGCACTATTTATCCCTCGTGACTTCGTGAAAAAATTTCGAAGTAATCATAATCACTTTTTTAAATATTCTATTGAGAAGAGAATACATACAAAAAGGTTGGCATTTATAATTAAGTGGAGGTTAAGATAGTATATTAAAGTTATTAATTCTAATTCTTAATGAAATCGCTGACGACAAATCATAGATCATCAATGATTAAAAGAAACTTAACATTAAGTAAACAATACACAAAGTATAAAACGACGGCTTTTTTATAATTATACAGATCAAAGTTATAATTATACAGAGTAATCCCATTTCAATCAACCATCTGTCTCAGTTTTACGAAAAACGAAAACGAATTATTGATTCCGAGCGACTGATTTTTCAAATTCGCGAATTTCCTGTAGACCGGTGCGTGTAGCAGGCAATAATGAAAGGCCGATGCGATATACAATCGATCCTATATATATATATATATACTCTACCTACCTCCTCCACTTCGTCCTTCCTTCTATAACTCCCGCGAGGAGGGCGAAGAGGTAAGGGGCGAGCAAAGTTTCGTGCATCTCAATCGAGGAGGTAGTTCGCCGGAATGGAGTTAGCATTTCGCGCGCGCTGTGCGCTAACGGGGCAGAGTGGATGTGTTCGTGTTTCCTGCCTCCCGACCGCTCTCGCGGCAATTCTCTCCAACGACGGCGAGAGACAAGCGAGGTTCTAATTGAAGGGAAGTGTTCGCGGCGACGAAACTGCCGCTGCCGCCGGCCCGCCGTCTCTTCGTACTCCTGGCTCTAAGAGATGATATCGTGTTTCGCCGTCGCCGCCGCCAGTGCGGATGGGAAGAGCCCTCTCTGCACTCCTTGTTATACGAACAAGGTCTTATCGCCGAGCACAGATCGGTATTCGCTCCAGCAGAAAAATCCATGTGGGTTGAGTGGTTGGGGGGGGGGGGAGGATTACCGACCGGCGGACGAGGGCAAGCGGTGGATGTAGCGCGATATCCTTGCGCTGCTCAATGTCGAGGAGTGCAGAGGTGAGGGATCGAAGATTGACGATGAGAGCAAGCTGCAGAGATACCGTAGGACAGAAACACGGATGTGAAGCAAACTTCTCTATGCTTGCAAATGCCAGTTTCAATTTTCGATTTTGTGAAGATCTTCGAATTGGAAGAAACAATATGGAAACATCACTCGTCGATTTAAATCAAATTTGGCTAACTGTAAAGTTGTTTCAAAATAATTAAAACATTAGATAAATATATATAGGTATGATATCGATATTGTACGTGTAATGTGACGATGATTTGATGGATTTTGCACGAGCAAATTTAAATTAAAAGCTACTAAGTCCAAATTACATATGTGGCACCTATCTATTGTAAACGTGACGGGTTACGTTAGATTCACAAATAAGCAATTTTGCTAGTTTCAGTTGGAGAATTCAAGTAAAATGTTTACTTTAAAAAGATATAATAAAAAAGATTTTCAATCTGATTGGATCCAACGCAAATTTCCATCCGATTAGTCCAGAGCAACGAATTACTTTTTCCTCAAATTAATTGTAAGAGTTGAATACTTTAAAATCCAGATATGTAAATTTGATGTTACGGGTACAATCATAAACGAGACCGATTTTTATTCTACTTTGAAACACGAGTAAGTAATTACGCATCAGATAATATATAAATGATTGCTTAAAAAATTCAATAAATACACACTGATGATCTTTATAATATTGTTGATATCTTTATAACAATGATGATCTTTATATCATTTATGGAGAATACGTTAATTCAGTTTTGTGTTCTGGCGAATTGAGAAACATAAATGATCCTGAATATGTTTGCAGAATTTTTTACGAGTCCCGCAAGAAATTGCCTTGTCCATTCCACTGTCTTATACCCACGACTACGCGCTCGCAGAAGAAAAGGTTTAACGTTCCCTTTTATTTGCACCGCCAACAAGAAGCTTTCTCTTGTTTACGCGAGCATAAGTGACATTTCAAACGTCGGATAAAGCAGAGGATACGAAATATCTTTCCTTATTTTCTACAACGAAAGATGTTATTCTAGGCCTATGCGAGATGGGCTGAGAGAAAAGGGTCAGCGAGCTCAAGAGAAAAACGAGAGAGAGAGATAGAGAGAGAGAGAGAGAGAGAGAGAGAGAGAGAGAGAGAGAGACCGAAAGAATGAGAGAGAGAGAGAGAGAGGGAGAGAGAAAGAGAGAGAAAGAAAGATAGAATAAAATCGTACTCGTAAAGGCAAAGCAGGTACAGAAAAGAATGAAGCCGAAAATAAAGAAGAAATGATAAAGCCATATTTTATAACAAGATATATAAAGAAGGAAGAATATAAAACTGTACAAGAAATGTAAATACGTCTAAAATAGAGTGCATGAAGAAAAATTTCTTTGCTACATAAAAGCACAGCTCGGTCGTATTTATTTTTTACTGGAGCACAAAAGAGAGAGTTTTTTTCGATAGAAGCTTAAAAAAGTCCAAGTGTGAGATTTATGTTTGTAAACAAATTTTTATTTCTTTTGAAGTACTTGAAAGTCCAAAAAACGCATAAATTATTTAAATATTATATTACATAACGAGGCAGTGTTTGTTTGTATCTGTGAAACTATGCCAAAACTCATGAAATCAAACGTTTGTAGTTTTCTTTAACAGATTTTTTAAAAGACGCGAAGGAACTGTTTAATGCAGTTGTAAAAAATTGTTTTAAAAAGCAGTTAATTCCCATGATATGCATACTTCCCTTACTCAGCCGATAGAAGGCGATGTGTTTTTCATTCACATCAGCAAATTTCGAATGCGTGTGGTTACTTGTACATCTGGGGTGCCGAGACAACCAATTTGATTGAATAATCGGTTTTTTGTAATTTACTGTTTTATAAAAATTTCAGAAATTATATTCGACTATATATGAGTGAATTCAAAAACATTCATCAGCTCTACATAAACGAAGTTCAGAAAATACTTTAGTATAGCGATACTTCGTCCAATAACTATTTTCTTTAGCTATGCGATCGATAAATATTTTCCATTCTCGCTGCACAGTTTAAAAATAAACAGCATATACATTTTTTATATAACTATTATTTAACTATTTAATAAATCAGTTGCATTATCATCACACCTGTAGCTGAGAGTAGATAGTCGAGTCCTATAGATCTATTTTACTCAAAACGATCATCCATCAAATAACTATACCGTTCGGCGATATGCGCAGACAGGTCGAACAATGAGATTCTTGAAGTTTTATTCGCCTCGGAGAGACGATTCAAATGAAGCATTCGATTAATTTCCGTAGAATCTCGGGGTGCTACGGGAGAAATTCGAGCGCGCCCGCGCGCTCGCGGACACGGAAATTCAACGCGGACGTTGCCCATCGCAGCGCGCCCGAGCGCTCCGGCTGTGACGTGCGTGTGCCGTAAAATCAGCTCGCGGCGCTCGGGACTCGTCTGTCCGTCCGCGATAACGAAGTTATCTCGAGGCCCCCCCCGATGCGCCGCCGATCAATTGACGTTTAATCGATCAGCGCGCCAGTTCCGTGACATCAGGGCCGAAGCTCAACGACAGTCGCCCGACCTTTTGCTATCGGCGAGGCCAAATGTGTTCCGATTGAAACAGCGTTGCTTGAACGTATTAATGACTATTCGTACCAAGCATCGTTCCAATTTGGGAGGATGATGTTTCATCGTGGAATCCTTTACCTAATCAAATTCACAAATTCAATTTGATATATCTTTCGTTTGAATGAAAACGTGCTTCAAGTATTAAAATTTAAAAAACTTAGGTTTAAAATGGATATTCCTTTTAGGATCGGTTAGAATTCTTCCACAATAAAATGTCTTAGCTTGTTAAATGTAATGCATAAAATATAATAGATGTATATATAAAATAAAGTATGACGTTCTTTTAATTTCCATAGTTATAAAATGAGAGCGGTAATATATATATATATATATATATATATATATATATATATATATATATGTATAGTAACTCTCACAATTTAGGATTGTGTAACTATTGCATAACATGCATGTTATTAAATATACTTTATTTGATAAACTATCTAGTGAAGAACTCACTTCTCCTATCCAGACCTCACAATGAAAGAAGTATTTATTAAATCTATAAAGTAGGTAATGGTGGATCTGCCCACATATAAGTTTAACTTGAGAAACTCAAAAAAAAATTTAAAACTTAAATAATAAAATTGAACTATTCAATCAGTTTTACAATTCAAATCTTAATTTAAGAAATATAATAATATCGTTACAGATTTCCACCACATATTATTCGTTAAAAAAAATTATCTAATATCCATTAAAAAAACTAGTAGATGATAATTCAGTCAATTCACAAAAACCAATATACTCTACAGGATCAAAATGATAAAAAATTCTGAGGTTATAACTATCGATTTTTTCGAATTTCCATTTAAATTTTGTAATTTCTAGAGCTTCAGCCTATAGCCTCTCCTATGCACACTATCGAATATTAAGGCCCCCGGTCAGGATCGTACAGACGGAGCACGCAAAAGTACCCTAGAATTTTGAACCACAACGCTTTGATGAACGAGAGAGGGAAATGGAGAGACAGAGAGAGACCACGAAGTGAATGTTCAGATTCTCAAAGCGAGCGGTAATTAGATAAGCCAATTCTGCCCTTTTGCCGTGGCTATAAATACCTATAAAAATGTAGGTACAAGAGCTGAGAAGACTGTCTACAGGTAGATAGGAAGACAGAGAGAGAGAGAGGGAGGGAGAGAGAGAGAGAGAGAGAAGGAAAGAAAGTTTCGCGTATGCCGTTCCTCAAAATCGATATTTAAGACTGTCTGCTCGCCGTGAAAATTTAATAACCAAGGTCTCCCCCCCCCTCACCTCATCACCCTCGAGCTCTCATTGGACGGCACGTGTGGAGACGCTCTGCCCGCGCGGGGGGCAGGGGGGCCTCGATATTAAATCTGAGAGAGGTTCCCGCGGAATAATTAAAAGCCTCGACGGGCTGCGGCTTCAGCCCGGCGAGGGCGACGCGTCGCTCATTTCGCCACCCGTGGATTCTATTCCTCGGCTTTTTCTTCGATCCCGTCCTCTGGGTGCAACGACCCACCCCTCCATCGCTCGCCGATTCCTACATAGACGCCCGATGCGCCTTTGACGCCGAGAGACTTTCGCCAAGATATATATATATATATATATATATATATATATATATATATATATATCTTACGGCGGTGTTTCAAAGCTGATCACACGGACACCTTTGGGAAAAATAATTATAAGTTCGGGGTTTTGAGGAACAGGGAATATTTGCTTCTTTGAGTTTTTTTTAAGACTTATAACTTAATCGTTTAACCATAATTTATACATAATTAAGCATATAATAATCCGAAACATTAATGCCTCGATGTTGGAGGGGGAGGGGGATTTGCATGCAAAATATATACAGCTCGCATTAATTGCACGCTGAATTATAATTTCACTATTCAAACTCTTGTATAACTCTAGTCGAGCTCCGAGTTCAACTCGGATCTTCACCTATTGCTCGTTATCCTGGAGGGCCTCGCGAAGCTTCGCCCGCCCTTCCCCCCTCCTCATCCTCCTTGCTCCGCACCAGAACTTCTTATACATTCAAGCTCGGCCACTATCTTGAATTTCTCTCACAATGCATGAATTCGACAATAATGTATGCCATATATCAACCACATCATTTCCCTTCGCAAGGAATCAATATATCGGCCGGCGCCAATGAAAGTTTAAAAAATTACTCATAATCGATTTTACGACAGGCTATACTTCTCGGCTTAAGTGCCATCGTTTCCCAGATTATACTTATTTGACCGCATTGTTTATGTCCTCGAAGAATCAGTATGAATTTGTTTTTGTACAATGGTAACATTTATCCTGAGCAATACTTACAGAGCCATTGCGAGCAAAACATTCGAGCGGTCACAAAAACTTTTGATTTGATTCTCAAAAATTTTTATTCATATGATATTTATTTTAATCAAAAAACTATTTATTCTGAAATTGTTCATTAATAAGACCCGAGAAACAATCGTTGTAATAGGACTGTAAAATGAATAAAAATATTTATTAAAAACTGATCATCATTTTTCATTCTTTTATTTCCGCATGGGTTGGATTATTATTTCTTCAGTGACAATATTTGAATAAAATATTTTGTGTGAGATAACATATTATTAAGTGAGATAGTAATACAATTTTGCTATTTCACAAATACATATATTTATTACTAGTAAGGAGTATTTGAATGAAGTAGACTAAGACTAACAGTTTAGCTAAATATCATTTTTTATATTTTTTCGTAACTCATGGTATGTACAAGTGATATAATATTTTTTATTTCTGAAGTTTATTTATGAAATATGCAAAAGATAACTGAAGTATGTATATAAAAGAAATAGGAAATTGGAACAAACAATCGCCATGAATTTTTGCATTGACGAATACATTGATTTGAAAATTGAGAACTCTGTATTTCTATAAAATTTCTATAAGAAACGAATGTTGTTATCTATTAATAATCACGCTATGAATTCGTTTGTTCAAATGGACCATTTTACTAAACTTATTTATATTAACATAATTCGAAAGTTTCAAATGAAAATTCAAAAATTGTTCGAAAAAATTAAAAAAAAAATTAATCTGAATTTAGAATTCGAACTATAGTGCAGATTAATGTTGTATTAAACTGAATTTAAATCGTATTTTTATCATGTCTTGCATACGAGCATTCTTATTATAACATATCGAAATCACAGTCTTAGTCACATATCTCAATACAAAGAATTGAAAGCTATAAATTTACTAAGAAATTGGAATGAACAATATCCTGTAAATCCAAAAAAATCAGTACAGACCAACATTTCAACGTCCTTCAAGTGGATTAACCTCGCCGATCTTTCGAAACTTGAGCTAAGAACGGGGAAATACGAGAGAGGGGGGAGGGAATGAAGGATAAGTGCGCAAGGCCTCTCGACTCGACAAACTAACACTTACAGGCTGGCAAACAAAATGCCCGAGACTACTGCTGCGAAAAACCAACAGTGAAAGTCAAACGGCAACTTTTCCATGAGAGAGGGCGGGAGGGGGGGGGAGGGGTAGCCGCGTGCCACTGGCCGCGCGAGCGCGCGAAAAGATGCCCGCCACTGGAAAAGTTAAAGGAGCGCCAAGGTAAACTGCACGAGACCGCCGACAAGATAAATCGGGCCGGGCCGCGCCGCGTCGGAAGAGCCCGGGGTAATAAATACGAACTAATTGAATTCGCGTTTGCTCCTCTCGCGAAGCGGCCCGGCGGCGACGACGGCGGCGGCGGTGCGGGGCGGGGAGGGGCCTGTAGAGACCCCGCGGGGGCAACTTTGCGCGCGGCCCGCGAGCATCTATCCGACGACCCCCCCCCACCCCCTGTCCCGCCGCCCTGGCTGCTCCACCGCGCATCCTGAACCTCACCAAAGCGCCGGACGTTGAAATATTATTCCGCTTTGTACGTATATCCGCGAGTATTAATATCCGCCCACCCCTTCTCTCTCTCTCTCTCTCTCTCTCTCTCCCTCTCTCGGCTTTCTCTCTAATCACCAAGCATTCTCGATTTAATTGCGCCGAATAGATTTTGGAGAAAGAAATGTATGTGGGGACTTTTTGGGCCGCGGTGAATGATCGATTTTTGAAAAAAGTCTTCTACTAGTGCCTATGGAAATCACATATAGTACGATAGATTTCTTCAGTTCTCGCAAAACTTAACCTTTCGATTTCTTGTTTGGTTGGGATTTTATCAGTCCCACTGCAGATTAACCGCATAGGTGCTAATAACGGGTATTCGTTCGAGAGATTTCATGCAAATTGCTAAGTGTATAATGTAAATTCAGAATTATTCATATTATTTACAAAAGCTGTACATAGATACATTGCTAATATAGCCGGCCTTCTGCATAATTCACTGCGTGCACGAACGCTAACTCTGCGCGAGCGCTACACGTGGCAGTTTCATCAACTAGAATCTGCACAAATTATATTGTCAGTTCATTCAAACAGTTCCATATAAATATACCATTTAATTGTATAATGATTTAATTTAGATTGAGTTCATTGATATTACAATTATATTACTTTATAATAAAATTGAATTTGTAACAGTCGCATGGTCGTTCACTAACAATATTAGTTGAAATAAAGATGGTCTAACTAAAACTATAATTGTATTTGTAATAATCAAATTTTGTCCTTCGCCAACTAGATTAATACTAATTTTGAAATTTTCAATTTCATGCAAATTATTAAAAGTAAGTTAATAAAGATTTTTATCGATCTTACATTCCCGAAGAATCTGAAATAAAATTTATTACTAAATTTACTTGGATTAAAATTTAAAACTAATAAATTGAAATAATCATAAAATAAAATAAAATAATATAAAATAAAGTAAAAATAAAAAGAATAAAAATAATAAACTATATTCTATGTTAGCGAAGGACAATCCGACTGCTCCCACCACTTTATTTCTCTCTTTTGGTGCTTTTAATTTTTTAATATGATTTTTGATATAATTAAATTTAGTAATAAGTTTTATTTCAGATTCTTTTGGGGTGATAATAAACAAGGACACTATGACTGTCATTATTTTAGTTAATGTATTATATTATAAGAACTGTAGGACCGATAAAAATATTTATTAATTTAATTGAAAACAGTCGACATAAGTACAATTATAATATTAAAAGTAAGGATAGCGTGACTCTCATTATAATTATATGACTTTATCATATAATTATATTTATTTATAATAAGATTTTGTATGTCCAATATAAATAGTTATTGATTAAATGTACGAGAGTCGACGTAAATAAAAATTTAGCATAGATTCGCGGTCAGCTGATTCATCAAAACATGCAGGGAAAGGATTATGATTTTATTTAAATTCATATTTGTATAAACCTTCACCTTTAATGGTCAGTTATATTTTTATCTATTAATATGATATGAAGAGTTCATGAAAAAACATTATGCTTGCCTCCCAAAACTTGAACACCTAAATTAATAATAAATATTTAGCACAGGTCTATACAAGCGTCTGTCAAGGTAATTGTTTTTTACCATCTAAAGTCTAACTCTGGTTTGCCATAGTGGCGTTGTACTTGCGTTCATTTAGACAGCGAATAATGTTGATTAATTTGTTACATTTAATACTAGGCTCGTTTATTTTAAGGGGGAGGGGGAGTAAGGTTAATTCGGTATAAAACAGGCATGTTTTTAAGAATTTTTTCTCGCGACACAGATACAGCCGAATTACCCAGTCAATTTGCATATAATAATGCATCATTTGAACAATATTTTCCTAAATATTCATTCAAAAATATTGAAAATTAAGAGAATGACAGCGAATCTCCGGAGGCTCCTCGAGAAAAAGTTGTTTTGCGGTGTACACGATTACGCACCACAGAATCATCGGAATCGCAAAAGCCAAAGTGCATTCTTCAAAGAAGATATTTTCTCAGGTAACGCTGTCGAGTTTTTTTTTAATTTTAGAATTTTTGGTAGCCCTAAGAAGCAAATTTTTGCTATAAAAAATCCGGTTATTTGTTACGGTAAAATTAAGAATGAATAAAAATAACCCAAAAACTCGACAGCGTTACCTGATGAATTATGTAAAGATGTACTGTGCAAAATTTCAAACCGATCGGTTCAGTAAAAAATTCAGAATAAAACTTTATAATTCTTTCAGGTTCATATAGAATCGTCAATAATAGGTCCATATAGCAAAACGCTTTCATCTACATGGTCTAAAGCATCTTTTTGTATTTGTCCTACGTAAAACTCTTCCTTCTTTACTGTCGTGCGACCCTTGTTCCTCTGCTCTATTTATTCGCAACTCGTCAACTTGTCGCGCCCATTCGTGGGAACTTGACCCTGTACTGATTTGCATCTTTTTCATAATGGCTAATAGAGCGAAAGAACCTTCATTGAAAGTACATGCAGCTGCATTAGCTGTAATTTCAACAATTGTAGAGGTGCCACTCACTGACTTTGGAGAGATTTTCCAAATTAGCTAATTGAGACTCTCATTATTATTTTGCGTGAAACCTCTAAGACATCGCTGCAAGAGTTCGTCTTTACTCAAGTCCTCATAAATGGGTCTAATAGCCCTAAGAACTTCAGTAGAAAGTGTTGTATAGTTGTGTTTCAAAGAGTTTAGAGCATCTAAAGCTGCAGCTTTCTGTCATTCGCATGAATTACGAATATGTAAAAATCCTACTTGCAGCAACGAATATTCAAATACTCACAACATTGTCAATTTTGCTCCGATTAACTTGAAATTTCGACACAATATTCTTGAGATATAAAGCATTCATTTAAAAAATTGAAAAAAATGGTCAACAAAAAGTTTAAATAATACCCCCTTAAATGGTACAAAATCACCTTATTCGACAACAGTTTTTCGACATAAAGAAAAAATAATCTATGACACGGAAACATTCATGAAATCACGAATTACAATACAAAATGACTGAATAAACGGATGTCGATTTAATAGATGAACTGACGTAAAATCTTGATTTCACACTTCGTTTACTTTTTATGCCTGCAGATCAAAAATAAATTAGGTCATCAATGTTTATAGACATCTGGAGACTCGATTAATGCTTTCAGAATGTATGTTCTGAATGCATACCGAAAAAAGTAATGTACTTCGATTTTTACATCAACAATGAAGAATACTGTGAATAAATGACACATTAATACGCAATAAAAATAAAATATATTGCTTTTTTATTTGTTTATTTATTTAATATACACTAACGCACTCATAGCCATGTTGCATAAATTTTTAAAGTACAGTAAATTATAAAATATAAGCTTAAAAGCTAAAGTCTTAAGCTGTATACATTTTTTAAAACTTTTTGAAACTTCTAAAAACGGCATAAAAATATAAAATGTAATTATCAGGAATCGTATAAAATACTCAGAAAGTGGAGTCGCAAACGAAATTTACTGTTATATATGCTACACATAATTATAATGTATATAAAGAAAGGTATCAAATTAAAAATCTATATTAATCATGAAAATTACTTTGTAAGTACAAATTTGAAATAATATTGAAATAATGTTATCGAGCAGTGGTGAATAAAGGATGATTGCCTTAATTAAAATTATTCAATAACATCTGATGTATTGCAACGATATAATTCATCGAAGGAAAGAAATTAAATTATTTAGTGTTGTGAAATAGAACAAATTTTGTCAATTGTGAAGCTAAAGGACAGCTTCGAGCTCGTCAATGTTTGCGATGAGATGAATATGGGGTGGCTAATGGATTCCATAACATTCTTAATCGATAGATTCTCGAAAATAATTTATTGTTCATAGTACTGGTATTTTCTTGTATATGTCGATAGTTCCTCTATTGGTGTGCTAATTACATAGAATGAAAGAATCGTGTATAATGATTCTAGCGAGCATAGTGTATAAAACGTGAAAGCCTTGGAATCGCGACAATATTCATAAATGGAGTTCAATAGTAGCTTATAGAAGAGATTCTGAGTAACCATGGGTTGTCAAAGCTATTATGGATGAAAACCAGTAGCAGAAATAAATCTGCCAGGTCCCGTTGGGTGTAAGATGACCCATACTGCCGACACATAGGTTAGCAGAAGTATAAAAATACTTGTGATTCCAAATGTAAAAATTATTCTTAAAGATAATGTCGAAAGATAAGGAATTCTAATAATGATAAGAAATTATATCAGTGTCGGTCAGATTGATGCCATTAATTGTGTGGTTATTATATAATATTAACATTGAATCGACGAACGAAGTAAACGCTAATTCGAAAGTCACGAAACGACTGCCGGAGGAAACATTCTGTCGTTGGCATATCTCCCTTGAGCATTTTTTTATGCATGTTTTGTTTGGATCGGGATGGCCTGAAAAAAATAGAAACGCATGCAATAAACATATCTGTAAAGCAGATCTTTTTTCCCTAAGACGAAATGTTTACTTTCATTTTGCAAGTGTAAGCAAGCACCGACCTAGCACTGAAAAGGGCGTAATGAAAGATGTAATGCAAAATGCAAACGAAAATATCTTTACAAAAAAGCAACGCCTTGAGCGCAAAGCCAATGTTTTAATATGCACCGTAAAATTATTATATATCATGAATACATCAACTAATTTAAGTAAATCGCCAATTAATTCTTGTTAAGATATAGACCTTCCCCAAAATAATTGATCAAAGAATTATTTCAAGTTTCTAGAATATTAAATCAAATATTATAAAATTCTAATATATTGAATTAAGTGTATTAATATTTTTAATTTTTCATAATAGAAAGATCAGAAGAATTTTTTCAGAAAGTCAACTGCAGGAATAAAGGATAGGCTGATTCCTTCTAATCTTCTTCAAATTATATTAACGACGCTTTACTCAAAACCATTGATCGAAAATGTTTAATTTTAGTTTACACATCTTCTTTTATAACAATCGCGTTTGAAATAAAATAAGTAAAGAGTATTACATTACCATGAAAGGAAAATAGGTAGACGCAATAATCGCTTGAGCGAAATTGTACCGAAGAATGTGGGGAGGCAACCGAGAAAAAAACCACCCGAGTCACCGAGCAAACAACTCCGCCCGAGCGCGCCCCGGGACCGTGAAAAACCGCTAAACTAAGAATTACGCCCGCATGATTTTGCGAAAAACCGAGAGAAAAGCGGCGGCAGCTCCGAGAAAAGCGACTTCCGCCCGTCGCCCCCCCTCCTCCACCCTACAACCACCGCCCTCCCACACCGGGACCCGCGAGCGTAACAAACGACATTTTAATTCCGTCAACAAATCTTTCTGCCCGGACGATGGTGGCGGCGGCGGCGGCGGGGACGCCGGCAAACCCGTCGCCCGCCACGCGAGCAGCCCAGCCAGACACCGGCGCGATAAAAATGCACGCGAGGCAAAGAGGGTATATAGAGCGATACAAGCCAACGTATATATACGACGTGCAAACACACACGTAACGCGCGCGCGCGTGTACCATTAATTCCGACCGGCGTCGCATGGGAAGGGCCGCCGAGGGGGATGAGGGAATGAAAGACGGAGGGAGGGTCGGTGGGGGAGAGAGAGAGCGAGAGAGAGAGAGAGAGAGAGAGAGAGATCCCCCGGAGATAATTCGGGCGCGCAGCTTCGCGCAAAAGTTAATTGCAAGTTTATGCGGCCGTCTAACCGGCCGACCAATTAGAATCCAGGCCGTAGCCAACCTGCCGCGCGAAAAATTACACGCCGGGGATTTCCCGCACGGTTCTCCGGAGCTTTCATTCTCCACTGCTTTTGTCCCTTCGGCGAACAGCCCGGCAAGAGTTTGCTGCCGCTTGCTGGACAGCAGGCCGCTCCAAGATTACGGCGATGTTTGCTGGCTTCTGACGTTTCTGGCATCGACGAAACGTTGGATATCGTCGATCATTCGAGTAGTACGCGGAAAGAAATAAACCAGTTTCGTAGCGGCTGTAGGTATAGGATAATAGTAGATGCAGTTGCATTCCACGTTGTTGTAGCGATTATTTACCAAAACGTATCGTCAATACTATTATACATCTAGTACTTACGCGCATTGTATCGATTACTGTAATTAGGACAATTTTTTATATTAATAGATCCAAATTTCTCTCCTTGTGAACTTGATATACTTGAACGATACAATGTGTACAAGTTAGATTATATGAGAATATGGAAACTTGGTGCTGGTAGGAACGAATTGTCCATGGACAATCCAGTTATCATGTTTTCTGTTTCTTTCTTGCTCTTTGACAGGCATTATCCCAAGCTCTGCATTTTTCATCGTAATTCACCTAGCTTGAAAACATCCGCAATAATTAAAGTTCCAGTCCTGTATATTTGGGCAAATGTATGCGGCTTAAATTCCTGTTCGTATTGAGGCAGAAGCGAGCCACAAAATTCTGCGCATCTTCAAAATTTCTTTCGCAAACTCATACAACGTCTTCGGCTTCGAAAAATTCGTAATAAGAAATTGTTTTTTTTCAAACGTATCTATAAATAGTAACATAAAATTTGACTCGTGAATGATATTCATAAGAAGTACTTTCATCGTTCTTATTCTTGGAGAACAATTCCTCCCACTGAATTGCGTCGTGCATTATTAAAGAGTAAATATTCGAAAACTTTACGAATAATACAAAACTGTGCTGAATGCAAAATGCGCGTATGCTGATGAATTTATGTCGGCTTGTATATCTCGAATGAATTTAGAACGCGACGAGTCAGTTCCACCTTGTTGCCTGAAGATGCGCGCGCCCCGCGCGTGCTTCGCTTCTATTTACATAATGCATATATATTCTCATTTCTGCGGGGCAGGTATATGTATTTTAATTCCTGCACGAAAAGGGTCTTGTCCGACTCACATTAAGAATTTCCAACAAAATTGAGAAATACCATGGAATTCACGAAAATTATCATGGAAATGATTATTTCTAGCTTTATTTCATTTAATTAATGTATTAATCAGTACACAGAAATAAATTACTGATAGGGACAAAAACATCTCACTGAGAAAGGTCAAACTTTGTTTGTGTCTGACAGGTGAACCATTGTTTGTGTCTTATAGGATAAGTTTTCTCTATAAGAACCAATCTCCAAGCCAAAAAGATACTGCAATCTATAGTGCAAAGTCGTCATAAATGTTTCCCGTGTAAATACTTATTTTTCAATATATGAATCCCATGTGCATTCATTAGTCTTCCAATTTTTATATCAAAAAATTTATTAGTTTTTTTTTAAATCAAATGGAACACCATTTAAAGTCTTTTTACAAATGAGATGTGGTTATCAAGTTATAGCGAAACTAGTTCGAGAGGAATAGAAACGAAAGATAAATAAAATATATTAATCACCTTTAGTTAAATTAAAGTCACAAAATGGAAATTTTTCTAAACTATTCAAACATTTAAATTTCTAATAGTTTTCTTAGCTTCTAATTTACATAATAAATGTATATTACCAGATTAACATCAATTATTTATTTATTGTCTCAGATAAAGCGAGAATTATCCATCTATAACTAGATTTAATAATACGAGAAAAGCAGAACAATCATTTCAGATTTATGTTTCATCTGAAAAAGAAAATACCCAGCAACAAATGATTTATTTATACAGCAGACGTATATATATATATATATATATATATATATATATATATATATATATATATATATATATAACAGGATACAATCTGATAAAATCATAAAATTTTACAAATATTTAATAAAACTTCAAAAATAATCAGTATCGAGGCTTCTTTAGATACATTTCACATAGATTTCAGTGAAATTACATATTCGGATCAATATCTGATATTGTGATTGAGTTCATTTGAGATGAATTCTTGTTAGCTCTTTTTCAGTTTTCAGTTTTTTCGATTGTAAAAACATCACTTTTTACTTGAGCGCATATGAAAGATAGTGCGAGTTCTTTTTCGCCTTACTGTAATATCGATATTTGTGAATACATATATGGATAAGATATATTCTAAATGTATAACACAGAATTATGCTATTATCATAATAAAGTCAATAATCGATATTTTGTGAAAGCATTGCCGTAGCCAAATAAATTATGATTTAAAATACTGATATCATCCTTTGCATGGGATGGTAAAAATTTTTAATACACGAATTCCTTGTCTAGTCTCATCTGTATCGTTCCGAACTATAATTTACGCCATCCTAATCTCATAAGCAATCGACATTGCGGTAATAAAGTTATTCATAAAGTTTTAACGTTGTATTTGCGAAAGACATATGATCTTCATTGTGCGTTGTTAAATCTTTTAATGACTGCATAAAACTGAAAATATATGGAGGAAACTTAGAGTGAGTTTAGTTGCGTGTAGCAGAGCAGATGGATGTGAAACTACATAGGCGCATTAGCGCATAATTTAAATTCTCTTTCCTCCCAAATGTACGTGATTAAATATAGTATATGATATTATGGGATTAGAATGACTTATAATATGCGTTTCATTAAAATTCTTTAGGAAATTTGTTTATATCGAGTAACAGGAATTGCGAAAATCACAGTATATAATTGTTAACATAAAGCGATATCAATAATCGACAACGGTTTATATAAACCAGAAATATGAAGCTAAGGAAACTATAGTTAATCCAAAATCGCCTTATAAGCTTCCTTTTTTATAAAAAATATAATGTTAAATAGAGATTGGTAGTCTGATATCTAGCCGAGACAGAGAAGAATTAATCGGCTTCTAAATCCCTAAAACCTGAAGAAGTTAGATCGCCGACGTACAAAGAGGATAAAGTCAAAGAAACCTGAAAGCCGCGTCGTCGCGCATTGTACACAGTCAAAACGATATCTGAGCGAAAAAGAATTAATGGGCGGGAGGGGCGAGGGCGGGAGTGAGTAGCCGGGAAGATAAAGTACAACACTCACGTAGCGCGCCTTCCTCCAGACATAAATTCCAGCGTTATCCTTATCAATTGAGCCCGAAGCCGCACGTAGAGCCGCGCTACAGCTCGAAACACAGTCCGACTTTTAACGCGCCGCGCAGGAAAATCGAGCCTGCCTGCGCGACCCCTATGAAAAGATATCCGCGCGGAAACTCGAAACATTTATTTAGTTCTCCAACTCTGTCTCTCTCTCTCTCTCTCTCTCTCTCTCTCTCTCACTCTCTATCTCTTTATCTCTGTCTTGCTCATAGATCTCATGGTCTTTTCGTTAAATTCTCGTTTGATGATAAATGTGCAGCGCGCGTGGCTTTAGCCGAGTAATTAGACGCCGAGATCAGAAAGGATGAGAGGGTATTTTCGCTTCCGGGACGTCGGGACTTTTTTTTGTTGATGCGACAGAGGGAAAAATTGGCGACTCCCTATCAGTGACCGGTGATAAAGAACGATCTCTCTGAAGTTTACGACGCGAATATTGTAGATAAATGTCACAGATCTTCTGCACTTTTAGATCGCTCTTCGTGCTATAATATACTTTTTTCTGAATGTTCTGTTTAATTTAGCCCTATCTTCATTCTCGTCTTCTAGCTCGATTGTAATCATACGTAAAAAAAATTTTGCTATGAGTTATTTTTTCAGCATGAAGTGAACCATTAACGATAAAGCGAAATATTTTTCAGAGAAGACAGGAGAATCGCTAAACTGTGATTAAATATTCTTATCTCGAATCATCGAATACAAATTTGGATACTGGAAGAGGAGCTGCTTCGAATGGCCGGCACCTATTTTTAAAAATAAAAGTATTCTTTTTTACCTGTAAAGCTTAGCAGTTCGTATATATTTAAAGATTCTAGTTAATATATATTAACGATATATTTAAAGATATAAAAAAGGATATATTTAATGATCAGTTGGAGCGAATTTTTTAATATTAATGATTCTTTCTGAAATAAAATTGTAGCATCTCTCCAGCTGCCTACTCCTAAACCCAAATGAGTAGTTTTATACGATTTTTTGCCATTCAAGAAGGATTTTGCACATGAAGTCTGCGCTGAAAATTCTGAAAAATGATTGTTTAAATTTGAAAACCTAAATCTGTACATTATATTAACTTATTTATCCATTTAATCATTTCATCACATGAGAATATATTTGCTCTGCAATAGCTTGTCAATCCTATCGGAAATTGTTGTCGGGAAATTGCGATTTTCTTTATCTAATACTTTTCTGCGATTCCTCCCTCGTCGCAGGCGAATCGATAAAATGAAGAATCGATAAAATCATGCCAGCCTCCCTTTAAAGTAGCCGTGGAGGCCACCGGACGATAGCCCAGCGCCAGACGACGTTCAGAATCCGGAGCCTGAACGGCAGGAAAAATTCAAATGACTGATAACGCCGCAATATTCTCCCGGCCTCGGCGATAAATCTTATCGGTCGAGCGCCGAGGAGCGAGCGCGACTCCGGGCATCCGGGCGAAGTCCCGGTAAGAGGGGATGGAAGGATCCGCGGAGCCGAGGACAGCGGTGGACGCTCGCTCAATGGGAGCGACGCTGGACAAATGATATAAGATTCCAGCGCTGAAAGATGCTCCTAATAAAATGGACCCTCGGTTTTTTTTTTTCGCCCCGACCACTTGACGACCCCGCTTCTTACCCAGAAAGCCTCGGCGTGGGAAGGTCGAAGGGGAAGAGGGGGGGGGGGTTCCTTTCAGTCAGATCCCCGAGCCTCCCGAGTGAGCGCTTTTCCACCACTTCGCCCTTCCGGATTTTTCCGACCGTCTCTCGCGGGATCCTTTATGTGCGGTATTTTCTTAAAATTTATCCTCTCACTTTTGCCGCACTTCTTCCTCCGCCTCCTTTTTCCTCTTCCTCGTCTTCTCCTACTTCACTCGGGCTTGGGTTTTCCTTTTTTTCCCTCCCTTTGCGTCGCGCTTTCATCCATCCGCCTAAAAGGTGCGCATGGTTTTTCTTTTCCGGGACCGAGGGAAACGGAGCGCGTATTTTATGCGACGGCAGGGACGTCGAGGGTTGTTTTTAAATTAAGATGTTGATTGTTGGTAGGCGAAAACTCACACACTTTGTTTTCGGCTGTTTCTCTTTTACAAGTTTAATTTTCGGCTTCGTTATTTAAAAAAATCTTTTCGGTCTTCAGCTTTTAATCGTTCAGCTTTCATCACTACTCACTGTACATGAATTTAGTATTATGTATATTCTAATTGAAATTAAGTTAAGAAATAAACTATTTTTGTTAATATTTTCATGGGTTTTAAGCTTCTTTTCTCGTCCTGTTATTGAAAACATGGAAATTATTATAGATAAATAATTATCATACACCCATAAAGTCATTTTCAAAACAGGTTACGATTCGACCACACTATGTTCACAAACGCAGAGTACTGAGTTATGTGTAAAGTTTACCTTTGCTAGCGAACTCGCTAGATTGTAATGATAAGATATTTTTATTCGAAATAGATTTATTTGAATTAAAAGTCAATTACTGATGTCGACTATTCTGAATTAAATTAATAAATATTTTTATCGATCTTTCAGTCTTTATAATTTAATATATTAGCTCAAATAATGACAGTCAGGCTGTCCTTGTTCATAATCACCCTCGTAGAATCTGAAATAAAACTTATTACTACAATAAATTATATTGAAAATTAAAAACAAAACTAAAACAAAATTAATAATAAAATAAAAATAAAACTAAAAATAAAATAATAAATAAAGTTAAATTATACTAATAAAAGCAATATTCTATGTTAGTAAAGGACAGCCTGACCGACCCCACCACCTTAAATTTAGAATTATCCTCAGTTCCTGAGGATGAACCGTACGAGTTCGAAACATCGGACACCAAGATAATACTATAAAATTGCTTTTATTCCTATAAACTAAATCTAATTTATTTATTTGAAATATTCTCTCTTTGATTCTTGTTTTCTTATATTCACGTAAATTTTATACAAACATAGAGAATCTTAATCTTTCGATCAATCATAAATAGAATGATAAACTTGCTGCTTACCCGTATCAGAAAAAAAACCGAAAACTTTAATAATAATTCTTAATAAATTGAATACTTCGATAATATTTTATTTTTAATTTTGAATTAGAGATAAGCTTTTTATGCACCATAAACATATAATCAAAATTATAATAATCTGCATCAAACTATCGCGCTGTAATCAGTCCAAAAAGTTTGGTGCCTTTCCATCTGAGACGTACGTATATTCCTATCTCGCCGATAAAGATCAAAGCCAGGGGCGAAAGCACCAGTTCCGCGCTTTTCCACTCGTACTCCCTAGCAAGTCGTCCGCGCATATTTTGATATAAAAGAAAAAAAAAATCGGGGAATATTGTGCGCAACTGAGATCAAAGATCGCCGATCGCAGAGCGAATATTTTTAAAGCTCTGCACAGATACGAGGACAGCGAACATCCGATCAAACCGTGTAAAAAGAGTGCCATATTTTTTCTAATGAGCGGGAAGCGTCGAATATCCCGAGCGTTATTTTTATGCCCCACTGGCTCAATCGACAATCGAGACGAGACTTGCGTCCAAATTTTGCCCGTAGCTACAGAGTCGGGCGTATAATGCGCCGCACTGTCGGCGGAGAGAGGAACTTCGGATTTCGCAGCGAATACCTCTGTGTATTGTACATATACAAATTGGTCCGTTGAAAGGGTAGCCGGGACGATGGAAGGAAAAAGGAGCAAACGTTACATGTAGTGGCGCTCGTTGGCGTACTCGATCTTGCGGAACATTTTAATGACAGCTTAACCCGCCTGTGTATTTGGAATATATTTCCCTCTCCCTCTCTCTCTCTCTCTCTCTCTCTCTCACTCTCTCTTTAATCCTCCCTCTCACCCTGCATCCTCCCCTCCCTTCAATCTGGTTGGTTCAGCAGAACGTACTTCTGTGCGCGAGTGCTAATGTTAAGGAGAGATTCAGCATAGGGCCCCGAGTTAAAAACGACGACTCGGCTTTTTCCTCTCCTCGCCAGCTTATTCTTGAATCTGTGGATCATCAAAGCGAATAAGCGAAAGAAATAGTCCGCTTTGAAACGAACTGGCATGTCGGAACGTTTTTAACAATATCAAATAACGATAATACGTCAAATATTGTATAAAGTAAAATGTATTAAATTTAGAGATTTAACATACGTTGCTAGAGTTGTAGGATCTGTAATAATGCTAGGAGAATTTTATAATAATTTATTGTTTTCTTAGTATTACGTTTATGAATAGATGCAATACAAATATATAGGTAAAACATTATCAAATGCATACAGTACAACTTCTTGGAAATTTGATGCTGATCATGCGATCCCACGGAAAAGATAAAAATTTGTTGCATTGAATGCTATGTTTACTAGAACTAATCCTAAATTCGAAAATTAGCTAGGGAAATCTAGTTTATAACGTTTAATTAAAAATCTTCTATACTACAAATTCATTGCGTCAAAAATCAATACTCGAAATATAGTATGTATTATATATTTTTATCATAGTTTAAATTACTGACGGAGTAAAATAAATAAAAAGCTTACGAAAAGTATTTGATAAATATAATAAAGAGTAAATTCCAAAAATATGTAAAAAATTCATGACTAATTTAGCCAGACTTCAAATAATCGAAAAGTAAGCTTTCGAATAATTCAAGCCGAATAAATGGAATTTAAATATAACTTAAAATTCTCTTTTACATTTCTTAAATAAACAAATATCAGAAATTCAGTAGTTAAGAATTCAAGGTTCTTTTAAGTGGCTTATTTCTGACAGTTCAGAAAATTGGAAACTTTATCTTGAGGCATGGGCACAATTTAATTAATACAGGTCCTAATGCATATACAGAAAGATAAATATAAAAAGAAAACGAGAGACGCCCAAGAGGAGGAAGGTGTCGGAGCAAATCCGACTGTTACTACTGAATAAAAGTAAGCCCAAGGTTGTCACTGTCACTCTTACGATTATAGTTTTGACAGTTAAAAGCAATTATATATAATTGAATATTACATTAAAGATCTGTGCGATTTAGATAGAAATTTCGTTTTGGTAAAATATTTTTTTCTGATATTTGTAATCATATGATCATACTGCTTTCGGATCTTGGGAAAACTGATAATATTATCTTTAAGAAAAAAACAAAGAATCAAATAATTTTTTTCTGTTTCTATCAGATGATTGTCTTTTATTAAACAGTATAGAAAAAAATATATACATTAAAGTATAATATTACACTCTATACTGTTTTATAGTACTGTTATAGTGCTTATGAATATGAAAAGACTTAAAAATTTAACTCGATATGGTATCACCTATTGGAAACAGCTTCATTGCATATTGATGCCAAATTATTAGAGTTAAGTTGACGAAAATGAAAAATCGATAAAGATTAATATTTTTCAATCTATTTTCGACAATTTCGAACTTCTATAAATTCTAGGGCCAACGAGTAGATTGTTTCTACCATAAAAGGCTTATTTGATAGAATTAGAAGTAATTAAAAAATCATGATATTTAAGTTTTATAACAAAAAAAAATAACATAAATTAAAAAACTATTGTCAGAATTGTGACAAACCTCATATCGGATAATTGACAAATGAGTACATATTCGTGAAAGAGAATGCATGGACATTAGTATAATTCGAAAAGTGCGGATGCTGCATTTGAACTAATGGCGCATTGCTTCGATCTATTGCATTCTTTCCATCCAACGAGGTGTTCGAAGTAAATGTTAAAGAAAGATAGTGTTTCAGGTGGAGCGGAATTAGAGTATGCATTATTAACATTGTTACTTTTCCGATTTTAGTTCCCGATCAAGCGCCGAAGCTGCTAGAAACGTTTGGATGAGGCAGATGCAGAGATTTATCGTAGTACCCGCAAATTTTCTTCTTTTCATGAAAAAGTAAACCTATTATGATCAAGTAAACCTATTATGATCAATTTTTTATATGACTTCTATCAAAATTATTCGTTTGTCAGCCTAATATTTAGTGTAATAACGATTATGATTGGTATTATGTCTTCATTATTATACTTGCACAATGGAATTTTGAAGTTACCCCAACGAAATATCATCGATTCAGTAAATATCCTCGCGGATTAAAAGGGCATCCATATTACGCTCCGCTAATTTAATATTCCTCAAACATCTCGGCTTCATCAACGCTCACTGGAATTCTGTTTATCCGTGGGGCACTTGGAACGCAGCTCACGTATTATGCCGAAAGAAAAGAATGCAAGAAAAACAATAATAAAAGTCCAACGGCGAGAAGAGAGAAAAAGAGGCGAGCGATACCGCGGGCACGGGAAACCAGAAAGCATAAATAATGCATCCTCGCGACAGCTTTATCTTTATCGCTAAGACGCCGCGTCATTGTCTTTCCCCCGGCGTCTTTCGGCATTTCATAATCCATAAATCCGGAGGAGCCAGTTTCCTCAATTTTCCTTTGTGCCATCCTCCTCCCAATCCTTCGCCTTAGTTTCTCGCCCTGCCCACCCCCTACCACCTTCATCCGCCTGTCCTCACTTCGTCCCTGCCCGTTGCTTTTGTCTCGACTTACTTATCTCGCGAAGAAAAGAGTCCTGCGGCTCTCTTGAAATCGAAACAAGTGGTTAGAGAGAGCGAGAAAGAGAGAGGGAGGGGGGATGAGAGAGAGAGAGCGAGAGCTGTAGTGAGTTTCGTGTCGCGCACAATGCCCTTTTTCTTCTCGCCGTTTCATTTTTTCCCCCCCGACCCACGACCTCTCCTCAGCGTTTTTAATTAAGAAAAGGCGGTGGCCGCGACCACGAGTGCTTCGAAATAATAATCGGGAGGCGCAAAAGAGTCGGGGCATAAAACTGTTTCGCGGGACGGGGCCGGGGTGAGGCGGGGCGCGATATTAAGTGGAGCGCGACGGCGAGTGGTAGTAGGCGACCCTTTTGCTTTCTTTTCGCCCTTCTCCCTTGTTCTGACGTATTTGCGGAGTGGGCAAATTCAGAGAAAAAGCACCCTGGGATTCAGGTAAATTTTCTCGCCTCTCTATTGTTTAGTAAATTTATTTCCCTCTCTGCCACAATTCATTGATTAACTTTCCGTAAGGATGCGAACTTAACTTAATAATTAGTCAAGTGCACGAGTTAATGAATTCCTCTATTGGCCTTACAATCTATTAAGAAATAAACTTATTTGTACTGAGAATCAAACAGTTCTCATTGTTCATCACTTCCGCAGAATATAAAATTGAAAAAATCAAATTCTTCGTGAAGAAGAGAATTACACCATCGGACGTTTGATTATATTTATTTTTCACCACCTATGATAGGAAAACACCACTCCGTCATTTAATGTTTGTTTTTTCATCCATAATTGCTTGGTGATATTGAAAATAATTTGCATGTACTCGCGTAGAAGAATCAAATATCTAAATTATCATCCTCTAAACATAGAAATACAAGCAGGCTCCTATTTTTCATTTATTTTCTCTATCTGCTAAGTGCGAAATTCTGAAGGCTAATACGAACCTCAAATCTTGCGAACCGCATTCCTAAAAATAACATTATCCACAGTACCGGAGGACAATTCGAACGCGTGACTCGCGCCCACACCGAGCTCTGTCGCGCATTCGATTACTGCGTTCTCGCCAAAGGAGGCGCGGCGAGCATCGTCGTTATTGGACGAGCCGTCGTTTTACTGTCGGTGCTGCAGGGATAGAATGTGGCCGTTTCAGATGGAGGGGGGGGGGGAGAGTGCGCGCGTCGTCGACAGCCACGTGCCTTACCTCGCATTGTTGGGCCCCGCAAATTTTTACGGTCGAGCGGTTTGAATAAAAGCGCGAGAGGTCTTTTCTTCCGTCCCCGCGGAGCAGGAGAGACGAGACGCTGAACCGTGTTGGCCTGCGTTTTAAAGGCTGCCTCGCGCTATCTATTGGCCACGTGGAGGTGAGAGGCTTCCAACAATGATATTGTGAGAGACTGGCTTGCAATTTCACGGTGTGTACATACGTGTGCGTATGTATGTAGACACGCGTCAGAGCGTAATTTGAATTTTTCTTTTCAATCCACGGCATTTGCAACGTCTTCCGCTGGAATATTAATTTCTCCATTGCAAATGGCAAGCCTCAGGATAAAAATAACAATTTTATGCAAATACTTATCCGAGATGGTGCGAACAATATTGGGATGGTTTTTGATAAATTTTTTTTTCACGATATTTACCCGAATGGACGTATATACGCATAAGAAAACAACTTTTTTATCACCCACCATTAAATTTTCAGAGTATGAAATATTGCACGCATTTCTCTTGTGCACCCGGGGGTGTTTAAAACTGCAACGCACAATAAAGTTCGCAATAAATATTTCATCGCGTGTGTATGCAAAAAGTCGCGCAGAATGAAAAGCTCGCGATATAATCCATAGGCAGAAGCTGCTGGGTGCAATAAATTTTTTAAAAAGAGCGAGATATAAAGACGAAGATGTATAAAAAAGCAACGCTATCGTAACAACGATGGGGCTATAAAATCGTCTTCGTCAATCACGGCAGAAACAAAACGACTGTCTCGACGCTCGTACGAATGAAATTTTACCGTTCATGAAGAATGAAAGAAAAGGCGCAGCGGCCAGAATCAGAGCATTATAGGGCGACGAAAAAAGAAGGAAAAGTTTCCACTCTCGCAATGCGCTCGTGGGGAGGGGCGGGGATGGGCTGCGCGACCCCTCGCACCCCTTTTGTATACACAGCCGTGCTATCGCTCGACCTTTTCACGAGGCCATTAAAACTGCAGGCGCAAGCCTACCCCGGCCAGGTAAGTTCGCGCGGGGGGCGGGGGGCTCATAACGCGTTATGATTTCGACTGTAGTGTGGTACACCCTCCATACCACCTTGGTACACCGTCTTTGTCTCGCCACGTTTATATGCTTGTTAGCGGACACCACGCATCGGACGCTATGCGCGCGGCGCCTTTGCCCCCTTCCCCCACTCTCACTCACTCTCTCCCTCTCTCCCTCTCTCCCTCTCTCTTTCAGTCGCGCTTTCAAGCCTCGCGGTTGTTATCGCGAGTATTTCGTTTTAGCCGCGGTCGCATTGCTAGAGGGTTTCGGGGCAAGAGTTAGTTCGGGCCGTTGGGGACCTATGTAATTAAGCCACTGTCGTAATTGGATCGTAATGGCATATAAGGCGGTGAAGTCCGTTTCGAGATTATAGGATGGCGACACGGTCTGTTTTAATCTCAATGATAATGTCTTACGTACAATTGCGCAATTAAAGGAGCGCAAATTGTAAAATATAACTATTGCAAATTGTTCAGGAAAAATAAAATTTTGTTACAGAAGTATTTGAACGTTAGTCTGTAAAACTGGCATAAGCGGAACTTTGAAAACCTTAAAACTGTCTCAGCGGTGAAGTCGTTGTCAGAAATTTTGCGAAAAATATATTTTTGCAATATAGTTAAGCTTAGCTTACGTTGTAGCCACAAGGCGTGGGATAGCTTACCCTAAATCGCTTTCCTTCTAATTATCTTGTTAGATTGAGAAAAAAACCAGAAGTCACTTTAATTTGTGGAATGCTCGCACTTCCAGGGCCAGGATTCGTTTTTTTGGACTTCAGCCGAACAACCAGAATATGTACGACCGGTATATTGAACATTCTAAAAAATCTACCTGTAAAACCGAAGATTCAAGAACACCTGAAGTCAATGGCCTCATAATGTGGATAGTAATAATCTCTGGAAAATTTATATCAAGGCCGTGTGAAACAAAGTCGCATTTTACTTATCCGTTAACTATATTCTCAACGGGAAACTGGAAAGTCGGGACTAAGCTAAACTTTGATCACAGAGAGCGACGATGCCACACGGCTGCCAATTTAATTTACCCGACGCCCTTCAATCCAGAATTCAAAATACAAATCGACCGGTTCTCTCGTTTTCTATTCCATGCGCGCGCAGTCTCCCCGCTGCCCCCGCTATCTCTCGCCACCCCCCTCCCCACCCCGCGACTGCGCTGCTGCGCGAGCGTAAGCATAGACCGAATTCCAAACAAGAGAGCGAGGCTCAAAAGCGATGCCACCCCTCCACTGCCACCCTCGCGTCGGCTTTCGAGCCGGAAATTGGATTCTTCGGAAAAGTGCATGGGGGAAGGGGTTGAGGCGTGCATCGATTAAGTTTGGAATGTCGGTGTGGGTGGAGGGGGAAAAACCGAAAACGTGCCCCGGTGCAGTTCGAAGCTCCTGCTAGAGAAGCGGATGATGCCTACACGTATGGGTTATACAATCGCGATTTGCGGATTTGTCCTTTGTAAAATTGTACTTTGTAATTGTGTAATGGAGATATGTGGATTGTTGAAGAAAAGACAATAAACATATAAAAGAATAGAAAGAACATAAAGTAATTGAGATATTACAATAAATATCTTAAAATCAATTATTCGATGAGATTCTGCATAACGTAAAGGAATTCAAAATAGAATACCGGAGTATTAATGCTCACATATAATAGATGGAATGGTTATACATCGATCTTCTTCGGTCTACAAATGAGAATGACTAAATATCATTTTCAACTAGAGCGATCATTATGCAATGCATCTGTCGCATTCTATGTTTATCACAATAACGAAACACACTGTTCGATGGGCGACTACTAATATACATTGGAGTGATGTTTCGTCAATGATTGGAAGTGGTATAGAGGAGAACTTAGAGCTTAAGCGTTCTGAAGAATGACTTATGATTGGTCTATTGCGAAAATTGAACGCCATGATGCAAATAAATTTCAACTGCTTTTATAAGAAATTTTTTAATCAAGCTCAGTCTTTCACCGTGAAATTCAAAATTATTACTGGATATAGTTTTTAGAAACCATTTTAGAAACCATATTTGTTGATTGCAATACGATATCCCACCCAAACGAGATACCATACCCAATTTTCAATTTTTACAAATTTACCAACGTAATACAAACAAATTTACCTGATTTTCAAACATAGTTATTATAATTATAGAGAATAAATTCTCAATCCGTAACGTTTAATATTTATTCACATAAGAACATAGATATGGACTCGATTACCGGCCGAAATTACCGGCTATTCAAGTAACACGAATCCATTTCATAAACGCAGCGTGAATCTCCAGCATAGCAGAAATCATGCCTTCCAATTCTAAAATAACTGTCGAGAATCGCCTGCAAAACGCATGTTCCGAGCCACATTCCCGACAACGTGTTTGCACTATTCGCGCGTGCATGTGCACCAGGAAAGTACGTTACGATTGAGAACAATGGCTTTGTTCGACTTATACCGACGCGGTATACAAGAGGGGGAGAGAAAGAGAGAATGCTCCATTGTGCAGGCTTGATGCATTTCCGCGGAAACTTTTGCGTGTTTTGTGTAATGGCGGTTACTCGCGCGGAAATGTAACTAAACACGTTTCTCTTTCCTGGTTTCTTATTCGTTTCTGTTCTCTGCTTGTATATATATAAACATACATGTATGTATGGTTTGTGTGTATATATGAATGTATGTACCTAGATATCTATATATTGTCAGATCAAACATGTGATGAAGAGGAATTACTGTGGACTGAAGTTCACTAGTTTGAATGCTCGTTGCCGCGCGTTTTTAAACTTTGTATGCCAGAGTTCTTTCGAACCCAATTTCCCGTAAGCGAGATTTCGCACAGCTGTCGACCAGCTTTCACACTTGGTCCTTGATTTTTTCGGGAAAGTTTGGCGCAATTCTAACTTGGCGTGTCTCGATCGTTAAATCTGCAAAAATGCGAAGAATGCGTAAAAATTCTTTTTCGACCAGATTTAAAATATCGCTTTGAAGCAAGTTTTAGAAAAAGTTATTTAATAATTAACAGAAAGTAAAAATTGTAAAAGACGTTGTAAATAGTACGTTATATATTACTTAAAATTTTCCAAAGTATAAAAATTTCATTCCTGACTGAAGTTTTCAAAATTTCGTTTGTTGAATAAAGTTTGTTGAATAAATATTTAATATATATATATATATATATATATATATATATATATATATATATATACATATACATATATAAAGTATTTGAAAGCTTATGAAATTGCATAACTTGTGAAAATAAACATCTGTGAAGTAAACTCAAGAAGGTAAGAAAAGTAGAATGAAAAATCATGGAATTTACAGAAAATTATACCTATAAAACAGGAGAATAAATGGTACAAATTCAAAAGAAGTTAAACACCCTACATTGTGAAAAATAGATCACGCTATCTGGAATATGATTAAATATTTTATATATTTTCTTCATTTTGTACGATTTTGTATATCAAATTCAAATTGAAACGAATTAATATATATATATATATATATATATATATATATATATATATATATATATATATATATATATATATATACTAAGAAATTAGTTTGAAATCGTTATTATCCGAATATGATATTCTATAGAATCTTTTGTACTCTATATATGTATACGTTGCAATTTTACATGCATCTATAAAGTTTTTTTTAAACTTATCGTTTTTTTCTTAATATTTGAGGCATGCTGACGCATAAAGCACTCTTCATAATTTATTTAATGTACTTTAATTATCAGTTTCGTATAAACTCTCCCATTACACTAGTAAAACTCGAATTGCACACGCTTCACATACGTACATAGAGCTTCCATCAGATGAAAGATATGGGTATGACCGTGTTTGCGGTGAGCGCTAATGTGCGGTTTCACAGCGACACTGCCGGCTGCTGCCGGAAAATTATTGGGTCGACTTCGAAAACTGAATGAAAAGAAAAATGGCTTTTGTTTCATGAATCTCTGCTAATGAGGAAGAGAGCAAATCGACGGATGTTAAGGGCGAAATGACCCCTGCCCCCTCTAAAAACCTAAATTAAAGTTAGAACTTTGGGATAAAAATTGGCAGCATAAGTAATACAAGCTTCGAATATATTCAATATCCAATAATAAATCAGTAATGGCCTCTCAAGTTCTCATGATTATTCCTCAAGTGATTTCTTTGGAATAAATAAAAGTGCCCAACTGCATGAAGTTAAGTCCACACGCGCGCGCACACACACACACACACACACGCACGCACGCACGCATACACACATAGACGGCCGCGCGAAATGGCCTTCTGTTGTGAGCGATGAAAAAATCAGTGTATGATCTTCGTCCAATTCTATTAACTTAAAACTTTCGCCAGACATTTGAGGACTAATTTCTTGCATTGAAGAGTTTATTAGATTTATTATCGGCAATCGGTCGAATTTCGGCCATTTGACATTTATGCAAGAAGATAACAAATTACCCTTATTTACGGGATAATATATAGACTATTCCATACAAAGCAGAGAGCGCAATAAATACTTTCGTCCGCCGAAGGAAAATGCATCGATTTGACATCGAACGCCGCTCCGCGTATACGCTAGATAAAAGCGCTGGCAATGTAATGGCCCTCGACCTATCGCGCCTTAAACTGCCTTTGGATCGAGCTTTTTCAATGCACTTCGCCGTAACGGGAAATGTTTCGCGGCAATGCGATCGCGTGAAAATTTAAGGTCGGAAACGTATCTGTCTCTTTTGGCGGACGATCGATCCTTATAGCACTGTGAAGAAATTTTATCGTCGCGGAACTGAGAAGTCTTATCCATTATCGCTTTATATGCATAGCGTGGAATGAAGATATTTTAAAAATTGCAACTACAAAAAATTTATAGAATTAGAATAATATTTAAAAGTACGCTTAAAATATATGATATAAGCATTTTAGAACGCGGATAAAATTATGTCCATATAGAATTCTATATGATATACTACTATCTGTTTTTATGAACATAATTTTGCGAATGTGTGTAAAAATTCTCTGATTTCTCAATATTCATAACAGTGGAAAAATTGTTGGTAAAAACTTCTTGTTTTATTTTTACACTGACCTGCTGAAATAAATGGGGTCGCTTTTAAATATAACGGCACGAATATCGTATAATTGTGTAGAAATACTCGTATGTACGTATGCAAAATTCTTGAATCATTTTTTAGCTTAGTATTAATTTGAAACAAAAAATATCATTATTTAAAAATTAATGTAGGGCGGCTTTACAAATATTTAGATTCAAACAAATTAATCTTCAGACACGCAATACTCAATTATTCATACATACTTTTTCTTAGGTAGTAGCAGTAATAGACAATAGTTTACGAAATGCTACCTCGTGCAGGTATTGATGAATTTTCCTACAATGTCAATAACACATTTTAAGTTCATCATTATAAGTAGAAATAAATTACGATGTTATAGATTTTATAACTACTGCCAGAGTCCTCTATTTCATAGTTATCATTATTCTCTCCATATATTCACGCCCGTCCATAATGATCGATGCAGATTCTCGATATCTGTTTCTCTTCGATCCGTTCTCCATGGACCATCAGAATTTTCCAGAAAGTTTCAGAGCTGCTCACGATAAAGGATTCGTGCACTTTTCCCTTTTTCGCGAACGCGCTTTCAAACTTTACTTCTGCCATTATTCACGAATTGACAGTCGGCGCATCAAGTGTAAAAGCACGGCAATATTACTTTTATAGGCTCGCTGATAATATTTCTGTAAAACTTTATTTAAAAATTGGGTCAGATTGATGATATCGATTTCGACGCCTCTTTCATTTAAATAGAGAACGCAAATTAATAATCGTCTGCAGTGAAAATTTTTTGAGTAAAATTTACGTTAATTTTGTACTGTTGTCCTTGCAGAAACTTACATTCTATATATTTTAGATCATCCAGATATTCTATGCTTAATTGTAGAAGATTGTACACAGTTCAATTGTCGTAAATAAAATGTAACTTGTAGCAAATAAATCTAACGCAATAATCCTGTAAAACTTTATTTTTATTTTCTGTAGTTTCCAATAGGACGACTTTTCGTAAGCTACTGGAAAAACGTCCAACGTACTTGCAACATTGCTGTTACGAAGGCCACTGAAACGTTGGATGACATTTTTTCTTCTCACATTCTCTTTCCTAAAGCCTCTCCAGAGAGCGTACAGACCACCCTAACCTATAAATTTCCATTAGTTGTTCTCCGTTACTGGGCAAAATCTAGCTAGAGCACGCATACATACGCAGGCACATACATGCACGCACGCACGTACGCACACACATATACGCACAAGCGCACATATATATATATATGTGTGTGTGTGTGTGCGTGCGTGCGTGCGTGCGTGCGTGCGTGTGTGTGTATGTATGTATGTATGTTTGTATGTATAGCTTTGCATTAGCCGAAGCCCATTTTACCTGCTGGAATCCTCTTCGTTCCATCCGCCCCCTCCCGGACTTTAATTGCACATTATAGGCGATAGGCCGGGACTCTCCCCGTATAGTCGGGCGACCGCGATAAATATTCATAAATATTAATGTCGCCCGGGCGACGCCGCTGACGGGCGAGGTGGCGACTCGTTTTGGCTCGTGGCCCTTGCTTTCCCTCGGATTTATTTTTCGCGCGACATCGCCGACGCCGCGTCGCACCGGTCAGTCTGGATTTACGAAGGGCCGCTTTTCACGAATCGAGAGTTATAATGAGAATATTATTCTATCTGAATTATTAATAATGTCGGGGCATTCATGGACGACCGATGGGGGAGAGTAACACGGATCACTTGAGTTTCGCGAGATCGCATTTTGCATAACAAAGGAAGCATTGTTATAATTTATGTGAGTTGTATATGTCTATACATATATAAATACTCTAAGACAGATGAAAATATGAATTGGTATAATTCATTGGAAAATTAGTTTTTGATAATGTGCAAAGAATGCTCTGAAATGCTTGCCACATTATAAAGTACTTTAAGCAAGTACGTTGCTCTTGCAAAGTTAAAATTAGCTCAAACAATATTATGTATGCATATTTATTATTTTTTGAAAAATCACATACATGTGTGTGCGCGCCTGCGCCTGCGTGCGTGTGTGTATGTATACACGAAACATTCGAACATACAACATCGACTATACACTTCATTATACTTAGATTTTTATAAACATTCAATAATAACTATGCATACATAATATTGATTGAGTTAATTTTAACTTTGTAAGAGCAGCGTACTTGCTTTGCATAATTTATGCTGTGGCAAGCATTCCAGAGCATTCTTCGTACATTATTTAAACTAATTTTCTAATGAATTATACCAATTAATATTTTCATTCGTCCTACAGGCTTTTTATAAAACTGTGATATCCCAAACTCGTCATATAAGTTGACGAAAGTATAATTAAATTAACAAATATCTTTATGCACCCTTTCAGTCTTAATACGACAATTTACTATAAAAATAAATTATTTATTTTATTTTTATTTTATTTTTTAACATTATTTCTTGAATTATTAATTTCACAGTAAGTTTCATTTTAGATTACACATGGTGATTATTTTATAGATGCTGTAAGACCGACAAGAATATTTATGAATTTAATTTACAACAGTCGACATAAGTACAATTTATGTTTATTGAAGTATAATTATTAAGTTCAAATGGATGATGTATCTCATATATTAAATTATTAATATTAATAATAGTAGTATTATTTATTAAATACGAAATGTAATTCAGACATATTTTAGTATCTTAAATGAGAAACTTATGATTTCGAAGGTATATTAACCTAATATTTAAAATTGCATCTTTCGGCCAGATAAAAAGATTTGGTGACATTTCCTTATATGACTATTATCTGGAAAAATCTGAAACATTGATGAAGAATGATGAGACTGCAAGAGCTATCTTAATAGAGTAGTCAATATCGCTGCTCTATAATACCAGAAAGCCTATATGATACTCTAAAGCTGCCTTCAGATGGAGCCGATTATCCACCGAGCCTAGCTGGAACATAGCGTGACGTAATACCTAAGCCTCCAAGCTCCTCTTCAATTTCGAAACCTGAATGTACCTTGAGATAGATGCGATCCCGATTCAGCGACTCTGCCCCTACCCGTCCATCTGGTTCGCCTAACCGTCGTATCCCATTCCTTGCTTGTAGCGAGTAGTTGATCTCCTCGCTGAAAACTGCAACAATGATATAATAATTACACTGCCAAGGATGTAATATTATAGCTTCGAATAAAAATTCGAAAAACCAATAGAGTTTCGAAAATCAACATTTTCTAGATCGTTAACATGTTAAAAAAACAGAACTAAAGCGTCATGAAACATTCCTTCGGTCTCAACAACCAACGGAAGCTAATATGTAATTACATGGATGCTTTGCTATTAAAATTGCTAGCTGGACAGTAATTTCTCTAAAACTTCTTAAAATGCACTACGACTCCGCCAACTTTGATAAAAATTATTTTCCAATTGAAAATTCATAAATACAAGGTGCCTTCTATGCTATTCCAGACAATGTGTTGAGCCAACTCGAATTTCCAATTTTCCTCCACGGAAGGTAATGGCTTGACTTCCCAGTAGACTCTTGAGATGCTATTGAATAACTCTTGACGCTTGGTGTTCGTAGTAGTAGGTAAAATACTTTAACTTCAAAATTCAATCGCTCTAGTCGGGTTTCAAAAGCGACGAGAAGGGACTCAACTAAGCGTAGCCTTACACACTGAAGCTAGTAGTAAGATATTGTTTAAATTACAGATTAAAAAAAAATCTTTAATTCTCCATTTTGAGCATCATAACAATTTATATTGATTACAATCGGTAATTTTAAACATAATGCGAGCTTGTAGTAATAAGTATATAAAAAATAATTTAAATATAAATAAAACTTCGGGTATAAAAATTTAATTTGAAAACACTCGTACAGAAAGTTAGCTGACGTTTGGACGTAAGTATAAAACATAAAAATCGTACCAATTAAAATTTACGACAGTTAAAATTTAAAGATATTATTTGAAGACATTTCAGTAATTTTCAATTTTTATAGCACTTTTATACGCACTTGGCATTTCACTATTAGCAGACCTTTATTTCTTTTTCTACCATTCACAGCAATTGAACATTCTGAACATAATATTTTATTAATTAGTACAAATCAATTTATTTGTCTGCTTAATTTAGAATTTTAGGAAACAACTTTCAGTTTTAATATGTATTCAAAGTAAGATGACCAAAACAATAAAACCCGATCTGTTTTAGTAACAAGTCTAATTAGTCATTACACGTGTCATTACCATTTGTTTATGATTGAAAACACGACTTTTCTAATATTCCAATAATTTCTGACCTTGTCGTTAACCCAAAATAGCGCAATACTTTATATTTAATGATGAAATCAAATTTATCTATAAATAAAATTTGCGCAATTTCAAATTATCAGCAGGTAGTATTGATGCCCAGAAAGCCAACGCACAAACGGAGGGCCATCATATTTCTGCAAGTTCATGTGGCAAAAGCATACAACATCTCCTGATATCAACGGTAATATAATATCTATTCATACTTTACAGCGTGCCTTTTTAGTAAAGTATTGAGTAAATGATTTTATGATTTTGATACATATATTTCATGGGGTTCTAAGTTCATTATATTCTGTAACATTTAATTATAAAATCAATAGATCCTTCTTAATATTAGCATCTCAAAATAATATTTTTAGTAAAATTGAAACTTATAAAAATAAAAATATAAGTAGCATTCCCATTTTTGTCTATGTTGCAATAATTAATATTTTTTTATTTTTGAAGTGATCCACATTTTTCTAACGTTTGCAGTTCACTGTTCCATTCCGGAAGAAACGTAAGTTAATATATTTTGTGTTTCATCTATAAATTACTTTCGTCTACTTATTAATCAATAATTTTTATGGAAATGTATTTCTAATTATTAATATATGACTTCTTTTATAGCTTAGATAAAATCACGTTGAGTTTCTTATCGAGTACACTCCAAAAACGCATTTACATAAATTATTATTCATAGAAATTTAAACAATTTATTATTATAAGGCGCCATGAAACTTATGATTTTCTTAATAACTATAGCCTCTCTGGCGCTTCTGGTAAGAAATCCTTTGTTTATTCTTCTCTGCACCGAGAAAGGATGATGTTACAGAAATGAATCATAGTTCCCACAGGTTTCGGGCGACATTAATTATAGATCAGTTGCAATAAAGCTACGTGGCAGATTAAGAATTCTGTATGGCCAATATGCGACATTACTAAGCAACATAACCCGACAATGCATCCAGGTTACCAATTTTAGTATACGAAAAAATTTGAAAATTGAGGAAATAATGGTAAGTAAAATCAAATGAATGTCGAATTATGTACGTATGTACTAAACAACAATGTTTTCTTACATGTCACCGTGAAACTTTTGCTTCTGATTTGAATTTCTTGAAAGAACGCTTTGGATAATGATCCGGATACCCCACCCCACTGCTACGGTGTTCTTTACAATCATATAGATTTATTAGACGGCCGGTATACACGATTTTTATATGGCCAACTAATGAACGACACAACAAAAGTGATCCAATTAATGAAGGTGAGGGATTTCTTTCTAATTCAATAATAGGTTTTTAAAATATTAATAACGCTATTCTGAATAATATCAGGATATTTGGAGTATGGATATGGAACTATCTGGCTTTAAACTGAACAAATTTGTAGCTGATTGTAACAGCTATCCTTATCATTGTCCCATAACTGGAACCTATAGCAAATCTATTCATGATCTTGAAGAAGATTTAGATAAATTTATAATTAATCTACCTCAAAAAAGGAGGAATCTTATTCAAAGGCACATACATAAAAATTTAAATAGGGACATCGATACAGTAATTATTCAAGCTGTGGATAGTTGTCTGGGTAAAAGGAAACCCGTACGATTAAATTAACGTTTATGTATGCGTTATACTTCTAATGTAATGATATTAAAAATTGGCATACGTATAAATCGTGAAAATTCCAAGGTGCTGGATGGTTATTGAAATAAATATATTATACGAAACACTTGAAATTTTTTCTCTACTCGTCAAATTTGATTATTTTGCATATTTTTATGAAAGATAAAAGCAAACATCAATCTTTCCCGTGTAGAAATATATCTAGTTTAATTTCATGCTTAGTTTTAATCTTAGCCGTACTTGCTGATACAAGTCATAATCTCTAGTTAAAAGTCGACAATCAATAAAGTAAAAAATAAGAAAATTCGAAAATAAATGACCAATTGCTCATTAATTATCCGATGAATAAAAAAAATTCGGCACTCTATTAGCTCGCAAAGAAAAGTCAAATTAAATTATATAAAAATACAATAGAGTGAATCTTTCGCGATTCATTAACCCCCAAGAGAAAAATGGTAAACAAAAAAAAATGGTAAAAATTTATAGTTTATTTTTTCATATCGTTTCTCCTGATGGTTGCCGAAAAAATGCGAATGCAAATTGACTTACGTAAATGTCATGGGAGGACTATGTAAGTCCCTAAAAGATTAAACATTTATTCTTTTAATATATTAAAATGGAGAATTGTTAGATGTTAATAAGTAGTAGATTATCTTAAGCTGGTCGGTATTTTTTAAACTCATTTATGAGATTCAAAGTAGGATCAAAAAACGTTTAAATTCATTACAATAAGAAACGTTTTATTCTTTTCTTCAAGATCTGCAACATTGTAGATGGTAAAACAATAGTTAAGCGATGCATAAAAGTAGAAACAGAGAGAGAGAGAGAGAGAGAGAGAGAGAGAGAGAGAGAGAGAAGAAAGAGACGAAGAGAGGGAATATAACATCTGATAGGGTATACACGGTTGTTTATGGAGTACGGGTGGCTCGCGAAGTTTTTAACATATGAGACACGACTGATAAAGCTGCGCAAAATACGAGCACGGCAACACGCGCCATCGAGAACGGGAATTCGCAGGACGGCTTTCACACGACTCTGTATAGCGTTTCGTTTCTGGCGCGCGAAACCGTTTCTTTTCTATTCGGCCCAACGCGCCCCGCTGCCCCATACGCCGTTTTCTTCGCGATGTTACGCCAGTGTGGCATTCGGGTACTCCGCTTATTAGCCGTGCTTCGCACGTACTTCGGAAATATGGCCTAATGAAGAAAAAGCTCTGGATGGATCGGATCTCATATTATTAAAGTTTCTCATTGGTCGGAGATATAATTAAGCTCCGTGTTTTGGTGAATATTAGTTGACTAATTGACCCTCGCTCTATTTTTCTCTTAGTAAATTTTTACTTACTTTTTTAGTAATAATAGAGCTTAAATGAATTTTTACAGAATTTAACGATTGACATAATTTAAATTCATTAATAAAATATCTATGATACGTATTGTCGGTCGATCTTCAATATACTGAAACATCTAAGCCACATTCTACGAACACGAATGGAACCTATCAATATGAGTATTTTTATGCGTGTATGTTTAAATAATTCAATTATTATTAACCAGTTCTTGTACAAATAGAAAAAGTAGCTAGACAAAAGTAATTCGAATTTAAAATAAAACTTTTTAAAAGAACGTTAATTAAATCCAAGCATTATCATTTTTCGACTTAAATATAATCATACATTCATGGAGTTCGTCATTAGACTACAATAATTACCAGACTGACAATATGTACTATCTATACTTCTCCTTAGTCGTATGTAAAAAGATTCCTGTACTTGACAAAGAAACAACTATTGTAGCAGCAAAAAAGGCCTGGCATTCATAAATCCTTCCTTCCCAGAATTTGCAACAATCCCTCTTTAAAAAAGAAACTCGAGCGCAGAAAAAGAGGTAGAGGAAGAGTGAGAGAGAGAGAGAGAGAGAGAGAGAGAGAAGAGAGAGAAGGTTGGAAAGTTCAGCTTAAAATTCGTTCTCCCACGTGCAGACGCATCGCAGGAGGCGTGCATTAGCATAGGCGAGTGTATCCGGCACTACGCGCGGAAATCTGTCGAATAAATAATCCGGGGTGACTCTAACGCGACGACGAAAACTTACTGCGGGTGGATTTTTCGTGTCGACTGCTGGAAAGTTTCAGGTATGTGTTGCTGACCGTAGGGAAAAGAGAGCATTTCTTTTTCTCCCTCGTGCACAGGCCCACACACATACACGCGCGCGCGCAAACATTTTCTCATCAAAAAGTAAGTCGCTGCTATGAATATGCGAATTCGGAATATGTGCACTAAATAATGATAAATCTACTTTACCCTATTTCGTGCTCCAATTTTTGCGTGTATTGTAACATCTTGATAAAAAGAACTTACCTGAAACAAATAATAATAAGATCGTACGATTAGTTATGCATTTTTAGTATATAGTAAATTATGATTAATTTTATTTACTAATAAAGATATCAATCGACAAAATACTGCAATCAATGAAATCGTTATTGGCTCTAAACCAGGAAATACTTATAATGGTGGCCATTGAGCCATTTTGGATTTCTTGAGCTATCAGCGTTTACGGTGATTTTATAACCTTGTCCACAAATCGGATTGCTTTCTATATTAAATTTAGAGATTGGGCGAGCGAGCGAAATCCCAAGAGATACGCAACACAACCACTGACCTCTGTCATCGCCTGCTGAACTTGCCCCGCGAAAATTCCAGTGGGAATTTCTTCTGTTCTCGATAGCTTCCGTTTTTTTCTCTGCCTTTCTATAGACTGGATGAACATCCAAATGTTTGTGCTATAAACTGTAATTTCATAGCGAATTTTTGCATTCGTACTTTTTGAACGAAGAAATAATAGAACTTTAATTTGATAATCTGATAAATTTTAATTTGATAATAATTTAATTTAGTTCGATTTAAAAGAATTTTAATGAGAATTTAAGTAATAATATCTACAAATCATTATTTGTTTGCAATACTGACTTGTCAGAATAATGAATACATTAAAATATATGTTATTCAAAACATGAATGCGCCAGTTTGAAAAGTATTATGTATAATATAATGCCATTGTTATCAAAATTGCATATAATCTTTTTTATTTGATCTGTTCAAAAATTTGAATAAAGTATATCTTAAATTTATAATTTTTAACAGTAATTATCGAAACAGCTTTAATCTTCTGAATAAAAAATAAAAGCTAAACCATTTTCAATCTAATGTAAATCCTTTAGCAATTCCATATTCAAAACTAATATAGTGATTACATATATATCAATTTACAAATAAATGAGGAATGAAATTTTTATTTTCGTTTATTTTGCGATTATTGTTCTTATAACATATCAAGCACACTTACTGGATCATTTGATAACTATCATTTGCTACCGTTAATGAATATAAAGCTTAAAAACTTCACACTAAAGTAGATATTGCAATTTAGAAAATGCGATCTCATCCCCGAATGAAAGAAAATGACGATCCGGGAATCTGGATCATGAAATTATATGTATGATTTTTAGGCATGACGTAGAGGGCTCGATTTTTATTTATGAAAGAAAATTGATGCGAATTCAATCCATTTCTTAAATAAATTCACTCGATTTCAAATGAAAATCTAGTTAATGGATTTATTAGTTTTTAATATCATTGCAGAATTTTTTACCAGAATATCAAATTATGCTGTCAGAAGAAATTTATGTTGTTCTGTAGAACTTAGAACCAGTCAAATTTGATGAATAAGTAAATACACGGAAAAGCCATTAGCCTCGATTTTAAGAAATTATTATAGCTGACACATATTATTTGAGCTATATATATGTTAAGATCTTATGAATGTTAAAAACATTTTATAACACAATTATTAAACACATATGTAGTATGTGTATTCGAAGAAAACTTGCGACAGCCTCTCTTTCAGATCTCTATTCTTTTTTAATTTCTTCCATAGCATTGTTATAAATAAAATCACAATAGTTGTTTGTAAATGCATCGACCTGAATCGATGCAATCCACAGAGTAATACACTAAATCGGCTGGTGAATTATTAACCGGTAACTCGCACGGAATGATTTTGAGAATTTACCCGCTATGCGTTCAATAAATTGCAGTGATCGATGAAATTCCAATCGCAAGCGGTAATTGCACTTTATCTGCGGTGTCGTAATTTTCCAGCTTTCGGTGGTTTGATAATCGATTTTTCTGTCTTCACATTACAGTCCTTAAAAACGTTGCCTTTGAAAATAATTTTTCTCAGGAATTCTGATATTAAATTTTTCTAGTATCTATAATTTTCAATTGTTCAAATATATTAATAAATTTATCATAAATAGAGGCAAATTATCTTCCAAGCTGTTTTATGTATAGGCCAAATTTGAGTTTGTAACAGTGAGATCTTGTCGTATATCATACAGGCCATAGTAAATGCGTTAAACTTTCAAGAAAAGAGTTTTCAATAAAATACTTTGCTGACATTTAGTTGATGAAAAGATTAATAAAATATACCGAAATATTTTTCAATCAAAAATAAAGCACTATGTGCTCGAAAGTTTCTGATGTGCTAGATCTGAATTTTCGTAAGTAATTTTCTCTATATGACAGGGCAAAAAAATGTCTCTATCTAAAACTACGAAAGTCGCGATTCTTTTATCTATATTCGGTAATATATGTTACTCTTGTATCAAAAACAAGATATTTCAGATTTTCAAGATATTTCGGAAACGATATTTCAGAAAAGATATTTCAAAACAACAGGTTTGAAAGTTCAGAATGTAAGTTCCGAATTCTGTAAAGTGGGCCTAACTCGTGTTTAAAAAATAAATTTATTTATGATGTCACAACTTGAACATAGGAAATATAGAACTTTTCGAATCTTTGGATTAACTTATCTCGATACTAAATGCTGAGTTGAATCTATGATTCAGCGCATGAACATCTGTCGGATACGTAAAGTATGGTGTCAGAAAAGTTCTGCTGTCCTATTCGGCAATTTTTTAAATTATAGTATACACTGAATCTCTTCACTCATAATTAAAATGGTCCTCAATTGACAATAAATAATTTTGAGACTGGGAATGTTGAATTTAGCTCCTCAATAATTCAGACATTCTTTGAAACTAGCTCGGGAATTGCATATGAGAAAGATATCAAGAACTGAGAGAAAGACGTATGGAAAGTATGACGTTGAAGAATAAGGGACAAAAGGAAAAGCAATCCAGATATCAATCTAAGGCACCAAATCGAATTTTCAGCAATGGAATGTCCAGGCGACAAATAGCGAGTAGTACGAAGGACAACGCGGCGAGAACCAAAGAGGCGCAGATGGCGAGCGAGATATGAGGCGGTGGATGAAAAAAATTCTAGGGAAACGAACGGGCAGGGGGAGATAGAAATAATCGCGCGGCCCCGAATCCTTTGCCGCGCGTGCAACTTTGCGTGGGAGGGCCGACTATTAGAATGCATTATGCATGCCCGTCACAGAGGCCGCCGGCTTCAAAACTCCGTCTCCTCCCCTTCCCCCCGGCGGGGGCGGCGCGGCGCAGCCATCCCGTCGGATGAGGAGTTTTGCGGTGTCGGCGACAAAGGCACAGGCGACGGCTCGCGTGGAAGCCTGCCAAAACGCTCCCCCTTTCATCGTCTACTATATATATATATATATATATATATATATATAATATATATATATATATATATATATATATATATACATACACATAGAGTCGGGGCTAAAAGCCGCGATCGAACCTGAATTATACGCTGCCGAGTTATCGGAAGACGGGACTAGCACCCGGCGCGGCGCGGGCGGGTGTATTTGCGGATTGGATTTACGATGGCGTGGGGGGGGGGAGGGCAGATTTTTTGACGGAACTTCAATGGCTCGAGGTATGTTGTTCAAGGTATTTTATAGGGACGATAATTGTCAAACGAATCGATATAATGCATTATGGCTGTATAAGAATTCTTTCATAGGTTATTGGCCCTCTCGCTTTGTTTTCTATTTTTTTTTTTCTATTTTTTCTGTTGATCGCATTGGATCACTTAGAAGAATTACTTATAGACTACTGGACAATTTTTCGGGAACAATTTTTCAGTCGATTAACATTAGTTTTTGTCCCGAAAAATAATATTGGACTCGAGATTTAATAGTCGCAATAGATTAATTTAGAAATTAAAAAACGATTATACATAATCGACACACAAAGAGAAATAACTTACAAAGAGCGATATTTTGCTTACTTCGTCTGATTAATTCCTACCCTCTTGGGATAATCTCACAAATTAGATAACATTATAAAATATACGATTTGAAAGTAAATAATGTGGAAGCCGCTCATATGAACTATCTAGGGGAAGCCCAGTTCGATAACAACGAAGTCGCGTCTCGTGTCTCGCACGACACTACCGCAGCTCTCAGGTTATCGATATATATATATATATATATATATATATATATATATATATATATACACATTTGCTGTTGAAGAATCAGCCACGCGGCCGAGAGATGGAGGATCGAATCGCCGCCGCGTGATCCCCATAGGCGCATCGCGGTCGTCACTACGACGACGACACTCGTAAAGATCCGGCATGGCGTTAGCGCTGCGTCTGGTGTGGGCGCGGCGCGGGGAAACTCACGAGGAAGAGAGCGCAACGCCACGAGGTTGATGGGGGGGGGGGGACGAAGCGACTATACGGAATACCGCTGGGAACGAATGCTCGAAGAGCGAACGTTTTGATGGGTATATACGCTCTACACTTGGAATATATCGAGTTATCTTGGCGACGAACATGTATATATACACAGTTACCTAAAACGTTTCGTATCCAACGTAAACGAAAAGATGGAACAAATTTTAGCCTTTGCGATCCCCCTTTTTCTCTCTCTCTCTTTTATTGCCGAACATATCGTCCGTTCTCATCGCGCCGGGTATCGGGAATATTCGCTGGGAAAAATGGATAAGCTTGAAGAAAAAGTGGGGCGAAGAAAGAAATCCTCACAGACGTACGAGTGTAGCCACGAAATTTCCCTTGGATTACGAATTCGCAAAATCGAACGAATGCGAGATTGTTCAAGATGAGGATGGAAGTGTAGGAGAAAATGTTTGCATGGACTAGAGTTCAATTCCATAAATTGAGATTGTCGATTCGTTTCGCACATAGTACATAATGTAATCGAAAAATAAATTATTCTAAATTTTATAAACGATTTGAAAACTTCGGTTCATAACCAAAATATTTCAATTAATTTCGATTTATTTATTTATTAATGAAGAAAAAAAAAGATCTGATCTGCATAAAGTTTGAACAAAAATATATGGCTTTATTTGTCGCGTTTGCCAAATGCCCAACTACACTGTCTAGATTGTGTATTCATTATTCTATCAATATAGATCAGCTAATCTTTAAAAATGTTTATAATATGACCAGAAAATTGTAAATGTACGTCTATGATACATACCATGCAATGAGATTCTTAATTTTTATTTTGACTGTTGTAAAATATCGTTTGGATAGAACTATTAGATTTATTAATTATTGATGAAAAAAATGTTCATTTCCCTGGAAAATTCATCAAAAAGATAACGACAGCGATGAATCACTATTCCCTCTTATAATATGCTAAAATAATTGAGACATGAAACTTCAGATAATAAACTTGCGAATTAGTTTTAAAATGAAATTTATGCTGCATCGTCAATTTACGAATCTAATTTTTAATCTAAAGACCGATTTTAACACCGTCATCAATCTTCCATCTAATTAAAAATCCCAGATCAACGTGGACGTACTGGATCCGGCGAACGGCCATTCCGAGGCCGAAATATCCTCACCGGTACGGACGGGACAAAAAGAAACAAAGAGTCAGGCCGTAAAGTCCCGCAGTCGTCGAAGCGCGCGCGCAGGGCCGTCTAATCTTGCGCCTCGCCCCCCCCCCCACCCTCAAACGACAGCCGCTTAACGTCGCATAAAATCCACGCACACGGGGACAATAAACGCGGCCTCGGTCCTCAAAGGAATTTCGCCTTCATGACCGTGTTATCCTCGTAACTCGTATACGCAGGCCTCGTAAAATATTTGTTTCAATTTCCGGGCGACCACTTTTTCGACCACGACGACGGGGACGACGAGGACGAGGACGAGGACGACGACGACGACGACGACGGCGGGCTGGGGCAGGCAGGCAGCGAGGTCGCCGCCGGCTGCGCGACGACGGCTTTATGAGCTGTTAAGCGCCCGCGCGAGCGCGCGCGCGTGTCTCGTCGATAAAAGCCGAAACGAGGCGTTGAAATTCCGAGCGCGCCTCTCGCACCCCGGCGCGTTCGGCCGAGGGCCGGGCAGGTCTCCGACGACGCTGCGCCGCGTAGCCGTGGATTTTCCTGGGTCGCCGCATAGAGAGCGAACGGATCAAGATTTGTTGGCGCCAGGTGAGTGTGCAAGAGATACACCGATGTAAGTATGTTGGTTTGCAGTTCGTTTAAGATAATTAATGAGAATGTGGGAAGGGCAAAGTGGGTTCGCTCTCCATTGTTTCGGCTGTCTTATGACTTTTCGAGTGTCTCGGTAAATCTAATTTTTTGCTGGCTGTCACAAATTCGACTTATAAGATGTCAATTTTCATGCGGAAATATTCTTTTGAATCCATGTTTCATCGAAGTCTAGCAGGAAATAGTCAGACTTTTGCCATGATCTGATGCTGACTTAAACAGGTATCGAAACGATCATGATTCGTCCACCTCACTAACTTTTAATGTGCACCTTTCTAAATCTGTTTTACAATATTTTTTCACCATTTCAGACATAGAGAACTGACTGAAATGTCTTCAAAGTGGTTGCACAAATGTTCTCACGTGGCGCTTTTTGTCAAATTCATATAAGGGAACAAAATTTTGCAGTTTGGAATTTTCATTTAAATATAGTATTAAATCATTTAAACATAGTGTTTGTCAATTAGCTCTTATGCAGTTAATATGCGGTGATTGAACGATCGATGTGGGCATTTAAATACGAATTCGTATAATACATAACCATGCAAATTACATCTGCTTCTGATATCTCTAGATAAGGTAGAAAATGTTTACCTATCTTTGTTCACCTTGTTCATTTAATTCAGTCTTCGATAATCTGCACTGTAAAATGTAGTTTATCAATAAATATTACGAATCTTTATTAAATAAATTAGAAACTATCTAGCAAAATTTGATGATTTATTGGGATATCCTCTTTAATTTACTAAAAAAGTCCTTTTTATTTAAAAATAAGAAATTTTTTTTATTAGTTGAATTTTATATTTAATTATGGTTAAAGTAGGTTTCATTGTAAAGATTACCCTAATCGACCAACGGTAGCTAACATATTAGTAACTAGATTAATATGACACTTTATAGGTTAATTTTTTTGAGTAATAGAAATTCTTTATTACTATGCTAGGTAACCTTTTATACATAGAAGTAAATAATTGAGAAAATTCGTAATGAATTCTGTTGTTATTTATAGTTTTTTGTCTTGAGTACATCGAGGAACTGAACTTGGACAAAATTAGTAAAATAACATTTAATAAACTGTAATTATATTATTCAAAATTTATTATAATGCAGGTATCATGGAACTTTGGTATAAATAATCATATATCAAGGTAGTCCAACAAAATGATTCAGTAAACAAGATTTTTATTTGTCTAGATTTTATTAATTAATAGTAAATTAATATTAAATTTGTATAGATTTTATTTTTTTTATATAGAGTATTAATATACTAAAGACGAATGAGAATGAAAATTGACTTGCGTTCAACTGAAATTAAAAGTACAGGAAATTCAGGACGGAGGTCGGGGCAAAAATCGGCCGACTTAAAGCCGCTACGTGATATAGGTGTACATTGGATATGCCCCGTCTTCCGCGAATATGCAGCGACACAGCGCCGGAGGCCCGAGGAGCGTCTCGCTCGTGCGCGGTACAGCGAACGCGGAGCCAGCCTCTTCTCGGCCTACCGATATCGCCTCCCTATCCTTGTCTCGATTCCCTCGACCGCGAAAACTCCGGATCCCGGGAAGAACGGATGGCCCGGTAATTGTAGATTGGCAGGGATTCAATGTAGGTAAATACGAGGGGGCCTCGCGACACCGGCATCCGTTCCTGTGGCCGGAGGGGGCAAGGCGTGTAGACAGACCGACCGCAGGCCTCCCCCTCGCCCCTCCACCCAGGGAGAGGATCCAGCGCGTCGCGCTCGGCGGGGCTCACGTAGCCATCGGCCCTAGCGCCGCTTGGTAAGGGGCCAAGAAAACTCGACGGGCGCAGGCTGCCGCCTCCGCCGCCTCATGCCCGGGCTACTTAAGCGCACGCGGGTGGGGGATGGGCAGGGACTGCGTCCGCGCCTCTCCGGCTAGTCTCGCGCAACCGCCGCTTGATATTGGCCCGCGCGCGGGGCCGGGATTGCGCAACGGGGACAGGGTACGGAAAGGTTGACCCTTGGAGCGATTCCCCCCCCCCCCGCCGCCACCGCCTTCACGGTGACAGGCTCTTCGCTGGAGAACCGTTGGCTCGGCAGACTCGAATACCGGTTCTCGGCCGATATCTATGTGTATAGTCAGATTGGCGTCCTTATTGGCTGCTTGGATTTCCGCGGTGTGGCGGACGAATACGCGCGTGCCACGACCGAGTTAATCGGGAATTGTTTTTGCGGGCCTGTATGCGGTAACGAGGATTCGAACAAAGCGAGGATCATGACCGCGCCGCGGCATATTACAGAAGCTGACTCGCCAACGGATATGGACGCGTCCTAGTTGCTGCGTTCTTTACGGAATCGTTTTTCATTTTTCGGAAAAGTTGGGATAACGTTCATCGGCATCGTTTGTCCTAGACGGGTCGACAGAATGTTCCTTTTTACGAGATTAACAATTTTCAATGTATTTTGATACAGGAAGTTTATATTGCTTATTATAGTTTATTTAAAAGTGACTATTGTCTGATAATAAATTATTTTAATTCTGATGAAAATCCCATCGTAATATTTGCAGATCTAATTTAATAATTGGAGGATTAGCTTTGTTTTATTTTCAACTTCGTCGCACAAGTTGAAAGCTTCGTCGAATTTCGAAAAAAAAAATATCGAGCAACGAATTTTATATACGGTTTAGAAGACAGTAATTGAAGCAAAAGTCAAATTCTTAGGTATAACACGAATACTCATTTATGAACATTACGTGCGTGATTTATACTTGATCTGAAATCTATTTGTGCGGGAAAAAATTTTTCGTGACGGTTTGTTAACGAAGGCCCCTAATCTCATTTACTGAATTATACATGCATTATAATTGAACCGATTAAACTTCATCAGACATTTAAGATCATCGTGTTTTGAAATATACGTCTCCTGCGTAAAGTTCGAATAGTAAGCCAACGTTGATTCTATAATTCTTGATCAGTACGGAAACCACGTACGTCAGACAACGTCTCTGAACAAAAATTCCAATATATTGAGCAGACAGAAAAGACGAAAACTCTCCCCGGGCACTCTCTCTCTCTCTCTCTCTCTCTCTCTCTCTCTCTCTCTCTTTGTCTGTCTCTCTGCTGTCTCACTCGTGCGTTCTGAAGGAAAATATCGAGCGCGCGAAAGTTTCGCATAAAGTCAAACGTGACGTTTTAATTCAGGGAAACTGCTCGGCGCCGTATTCGCATCAGGTTCGCGGGTCTCTCAGTTTTATTACGCCGACCACACACACACGCACACATACACACAGACACACACACACACACACACACACACACACACGCATATGTACCTATGTATCCTGGGGAAAAATCTACGTTATGATCCTTGGCGTCGATTTATCGGTGGGATAAAGTATCTCTCTCTCTCTCTCTCTCCCTGTCTCTCGCTCGCTCGCTTCCTCTCTCTGTCTATCAGTCTGGCTGTCTTCCTCTTGCCTAAGATTGCGAGAGATGCATACACAATCGTGCGGGCCTCGATAAAAAGGGAAATATTCCGCTACCCGGCCCTGCTCCCCGCCTCTACGGATCCACCGCCTTGTTTTACGCCCTTGCTCGTATTTCGCGCTGTCTCGTACGTCCCCTCTCTCTCTCTCTCTCTCTCTCTCCTACGGATCCTCTCCCGCATCCAACTCCAATCAGCGAGACAGGGGGAGGAGAATTTTTCTTATCCAGCGATGATTTTTGTAAAAAAAAAAAAAAAATATATATTTTTTATTCGTGGCACGTCAGCGGCGAGTTCCCTCCCGAACTTCTGCTTTAAAAGACGAATCGTTGTATAAATAAAGGAATCAAGCAAGAGCGAAATTGAGTTGACTTTTTCATAATTCTGAAGCGCTTCGAAAAAATTTAAATACACGCCCTCATTTATCTTGTTCTAATCGATTTATAAGACTTGCGGCTTGACAATTCGTGCTGCTGATTTTTTTCGATAAAATTGATTCTTTCTTTTAATACATGCTTCAGCAGTCATTGGATATAAATTTAAATTATACTAAAGATATAAAATGAATTACTACTTTTGTATGTATATTCACGATTAGTCTCGATCAGAATCGAATGATCAATGGAAAGCTTGTAACTCATTAAATTACACATAGATTGTTTATTTTCATACGATTATAATTTATTGTATATTTTTTTCTATTGAATTATTTCATTTAACATGTCGCTTGTTCGTTCATTGGGACGCATTCAATTTAGAGACTATAATTTGTAACGGAAATTGACTCGATGAATAGAGGTAGTAAGAATTTTATTCAAAACAAAAAACCTTTATTTTACTATTACATTAAATATATTATTATAATCAATCATAAACTTCTCTCAATAATCCGTTGTTAATGTAATGCACTATTTTGGGATATTTACTTGCAGAGTATTCTTTGCGAACCGCTCTACGTATAAAAGATTCTATATGAATTGAAACATTCAGCATCACTCCAGGTGAAAACATTGAATTTTCATTATATTTCAGTTCTTCGCTTATACAAATTCAATAGTGACGTTACATGCATGAACTAATGTGAAAATGATAGTTGAACTGATATGACAAGCGACGCTAATTATTGCTTTAAATAATTTCTCATTGACATCGTCTATTATACCAACTTTTACAGTATTAAGATAATTTTTTTCCTTGTCCGACCAAAGTACTAGGCGCCCATCAACTAGCATCTAGGTCGGTATAAAGATTTTTCGCAGCCGAGGAAAAAGTCGGCCCTCCGCCTACGCCCGAAAGTTCTTTTAACTCTAATAAAACTCTTACCCCCCACTCGCCGACCCCGTTCTCTTCCGGAATCGGCATTCCGAGCGCAAATCCATTTACAGAGAGAGAGAGAGAGAGAGAGAGAGAGAGAGGAGAGACGGGGAGAGGGGGCAAGGAGGGCGAGATGCCCGACCGAGAGGCCGAGGCGCGCCCCGGCGAAACAGGATCGCAAACAGAGGAGCGAAAAATCGCTTTGCTCAATTGTAAATTACACGTGGAGCGGCCGTGGGATTGGCGAGGGGGAGTGGGTGGGAGGGCTGCAAAGTTTATCCAGTTCCGACTCCGCGCACCGCCCTCTTCAGATGTTTGAGCGCACCCGTCCGGATGTCCGGTAAATAAGCGATATAATAGCACCGACGATCCGCTTCTTTCTGTTTGTATACAGAGCCTCTCCCCCTTCCCCGACTAAATTCAGTTGAAGAAGCGTGCACTGCAACGGTTATGTTATACCTATGTATGTATGTATGTATATATATATATATATATATATATATATATATATATATATATATATATTGGGATTATAGGACGAGGCGAATTTTTCAATTGCAGAAAGCCGGATAAGAAAAGCGTGAGTATGATATATATTCATATATATATCAAGAATATCCTGGACCTCTTGTCGGTCGTAGGGAGATTTAGCTTGAACACAGGCGCAGCGATGGAGTAAACCTCCCCGAGCGTAGTAAACCTCCCAACGGTCTTTAAACAACAATTTTTTCTCCTTCGTTCGCTCGCTCACTCACTCCCCCCCCCTCTCTCTCTCCGTTTTTCTCTGTCTTTAGAAGTTTGCTCGACTTATACATTATAGTTGCATCGGAGGATACTCGAGCGTGAGTTGCCGTTACATAGCCGAGCTTGTAATAATTGAGATAATGGAGATGTCGAAAAGTCAATGCAAATGTTATTATTAGAATTTTTATCATTAGAACAGCTATTATTTAATGCCAAAAATACAAGTCTTTTATTGGAATGAAAATATCCCAAATTCCTTAACAATTTTTCCTCATAATGAATTTTTCATTAATCGTACAAAGGTATTCCGTACAGTCCCGAGAAGACTATTTATAAATCATTAAGTTATAATTGTATTTTTGAACCCAACTAGATTCAATTTAAAAATTATACTTGTATATTATATTTTATGTGTGCTATTTAAAGCAATTAATATGATTATATTTTTGATGTAATTTAATATTAAATCAGTATTTAACGCACACGTATTGTTATCGAAATCACAATTTTTGCCGATCTGTCACTGTTTTAAATTCCTTTCAAAGATAATGAATAGTCAGTTATTTTTTATTTATTTTTACAAAATTAGGAGATTAGACTATACATTTAGACATAATTGATAAAAACAATAATTTGTTCGGATTCAGATAGAGAAAATAATAACGATAGTAGCGATTCTCTACGGGGGGTGATCATAAACAGGGACAGTCTGACTGTCATTATTTTAGCTAATATATGATATTACAAAGACTGTAAGACCGATAAAAATATTCATTAATGTAACGATTCTCCTCTGAAATCGCTAAGATAGCGGTGAAACTGTCCATTTGTAAATCGTATTTGTTGAAAATTTGTAGATTTCGTAGATCGTATTTATTAAGAGTAACATTTCTTTGCCGGTAGGTGGTTGCGCATTTAAGAAATAAATTCAATGGATTTTCCCGTCTCGTCTGCAATGGAAACCGGTTATGATTCGCGGTAAAAAAAAAATGATGAGCTGTGCGATAATGGCGTTAAAGTAAAATTTAATGAAAACGCGTACTACCTGTCGCGATTAGCTAATAAAATACTAGAAATAAATACGCAACTCCAAGAGCAATTGATCGTTTACACGGAGTCGACAGTGAAATGTAAAAGGGGAAGGAACAAATGATTGCGGTGAACGGATGGAATTTGAAGGAAAATATCAAGAGAGGAGAATGGGCGGTTTGTTCAGGCATGGATAAGGAAAGCGACTGTGGCATGCGCGCGGAGCTATCGTACGAGTTACTGAGCCCTGAAGATACTCGCTGCGATTGGTCGACTAGGCGCATAGTATATCGATTGGTGATCGTGAATTAAATTTTTATTGACTAATTTCAAGTCTACGAATTTATAATAGACTTTCGATTCAACTTCAAATAGATACAAATTAAATTAATGTATGAAAGTTTATCTTCCTTTTATTCGAGACGAATTGGTTAATTAAAGATTAAGTAACGTGTCATTATTTGTTTCACGATGTAAAAACATCTCTACTCGTTTAATCGCATGCTATTGCCTTGGTCAATTGATTTGGCCAATAATCGTCTACTTGAATTATGAAGCGCTCCGGCAAAGAAGTCATTATTAAATATCGTCAAATCCCGCGAACCTTCGATATTTACAATAATTTAGCTAAATTCTCATGTTGCCCGTAATTAAGATTCATAATAAAAATCATGATTGAAAAGTGTAATAGCTAATGTTTCGAAAATCGATAATCGTAATGGCAAAGCGATAGATCCGTGTTTTTTCGTCACATTTGCGACTTCATAAAAATACATCCGGTAATTACAATTACTAATATCGGATCAGGGAGATAGCTCGCGCCCGTTGTTAATTGAAAATCAGAGGGTATTACAGTCTGCGAGTAAGAGCGTGAGGATGGGAGGGGGGGGGGGAGCTCGAAATACGTAAGATGACGCGAGGAAAGCGGCGGGGCGAGGAAAATAAGCGCGACCGCCCGAGTTGGGCGCGACGCCAGAAAAGTGCGCGGCGAGCCCCGTGAGCGTCGTCCGCCTCGGAGTCGCTTTATTAAATAAATACGTCGAGAGGGACTCCTCTGTTTGCCCTCGTGGGCCGTCCCGTGGACGTGGATGACTCGGTGTGTTTATCGAGCCGACGTTGAGAGAGCCGATGGCGGCTCGGTCGCGCGATATTTCCGATCGGAATTGCCGCATTTGTGGGTTGGCTTTACATGTTAGCTTACGTATTTGTCGCGATCGGTCGAGAATTTAATTTATTTACCTTGGACGATGGCAATTATTTAACGCTTGAAAAAATATACGATTGTCGATTATGCAAGTTAATATAATAATCCAGTTAACAGCTAGGATTAGTCTTTTACACTTTTAAGATATAGGACTAAACGGTCGTGTAATAGAAGCTCGATACGATTAGCAGAGCGTTACATTATCGATAATCATAAGACAAAGAAATATAATTTTAAATGGCCATGCAAAAGATTACCAAGGCGTGATTATTAGAAATATTACCGGCCATTGTAGTAATTAAAGTATTATACTTAAAGGCGAAAACATAAGGAACTTGGTGACAGACGTTATACTACTCCCATTATTGCGAGTTGCGATAAGTTTGAGGTTATGGTTTGGATTGTGCCTTCATTATATCATACGTAATAAATTGATATTTGTGAATCTGTCCAGGTACTTTTATCCTTAATAATTACTCCTTTTCATCCTTTTCGATTTATTTTCGATTCTTTCGTTTAAAACTTCTTTTTCGATTATTATTATTTTCTGCATCTTCCAACGAACGTTTTATTTGGTAACTGCACAGTGCTCATAACGAGTCGAACAAATTGATATCGTCCAGATCCAAAACCACGGCACCTTTGTGTTACCCATCCTAAGTCGCTAATGAAGTTAAACTCGCATTTCCGACGACCAGCCGCATCCCTGCGCAGCGTGCACACCCCCGCCCACTCTCTAAGACATCGTGAATAAACGCACGACGACCGCGGTCCCGCTCTAGCTTCAACTTTCCCACGAATTCTAATAGGAGCCTCAGGAATCTCGATCTTCTTTGAAGCGTTGGGGGGGGGGGGTGGTCGGTTACTTAGTTCGTTATGGGGCAGCGCAGCCCGCGTTGGCTAATGTATGCGCGTTTTCGCGCGAGCGCCGCCTCGCATACCGAGCCAAAGTTTCCACCAAGGACGGAATAATAGAGGCGGGGGATCGGGGCGGGAAAACTTTTATTCCCTTCGTGTAATCGCGAATTAATAAAGACAAATAGCTTTATTGCCGGGCTATTAAATCTCCGCGGCGGTGGCGATAAGTGCGCGGCCACTGAGCCAGGTTTCGGGGTGGCACCTGCGCGCCACGCTCACGGGTTTCGCGAGGGTCCGCCGGTACTCGAAGATCGAGAGAAGACGTTGCTTGCGAAAGTTCTGGGTTCTGCGATCTATTTTAGTTTATCTCAGCGTGGATAAAGAGTTAATAAACTTGATCGCGTGAAATTAATCGAAAATTTTATCGCGTTCGGCCCGATCACTATATTGGCAAGATAAACGCATGTTTCTGGAATTTCGAGCTATTTATCTGCGGATTTACTATATACTGTCAGGTCGATTTGACAGGGCATCCAATAAATAGTGTCTGTGGTTACTCACAAATGTAATATACCTTCCACAATACATAAGCGCACTGTGCTTTATATTACAGCTTCAGAAGCATATCTTTATCTTGACTATAATAAAATTTACGCAACAACTTTTATATACTGCATATAATATATATATATATATATATATATATATATATATATACAGTAAGTTGATTGTGTCAATACAAGTTTCTTAAGTTGTATACATTTTTTTGGGTATGCATATTGTATCAATTGCATCAGCTTCACATTAAAGTCACACCTGTATCGAACCTGTTAAATAGAGTTTAACATTTTACAATAATCAATTATTTCAAAATAAAATTTAAGATTTTTTCTCTCAAAATGTTAAAAAAATGATAAATAAATTTAGAATACAAGAGTCATTTGTTATAGAAAGAAACGAACATCCGCGACGCATTTTTCACTTCTTTAGAAATTTATTTAATTTGGAAAATTATTTTTTCAAATTCAAATTTTCGGTTTCAATGTCGCAGACGGTTTTTCAAGTCTTGCGCTGGACGTGGATTTGGAAACAATGAATTTATCTATAACTACTCCTGTTTATCCAAAATTTATGAACGATAGCTCATGAACCCACCATTTTCATTAGGTTGCTAAATAAAAACAAAACTAGATAATATTTATAAGAGCGTAAAGTTTTAGATAATGGGCTTTAGAAAAATTCCTCTTTATCGACCAATAGAGCCTGTAAATTCCATATTTGAGATTGGAACTCAATAGATACGGGCGAAATTTTGAAACTTCCATTTCTGACTTTTCATGCCTATATCCAAGTTCAAATTTTTACAACACAGCGAAATGAACTGATTCTGAAGTCTTTGAAATTATACAGACAATAACAGACAGTTCAGTATACTTGGTTAGTGAAATGCTTTTGTTTTGTATGATACAGCTTGCTAGTAGTGGGGTAATCATATGTACATAAAGAAAGTCATTTAGCACTGTATACTTTTTCCCTCAAAAAACAAAAAATGGAGAAATGTATATTATATACATAGAAACTATCCCAAAACAAACTTTACACGAAATTAGCTTGCTTGACTGTATATCATGCAAATACTCATGTAATTAACAACTAATATTTACCTACGTACAAGATTTGCATACTGCAAACTAGTGATAGATACCTTTGGCTAACCGAACCTAACAAGAATAAATCGCCTACTGATCACCGTACATCTTTTCCTTTCTCCATATTATGGAACAAAGCACACGAAAATAGACTATAAATAATTTTCCTTTCTAATTTATTATTCACTTTTAAATAAAGCATACGTTATATAAATCAGCAATATTGAGACATCATTCGATCAACATTTCCTCGCAATTAATAAATTCTGGTGATCATAAAAACGCTGTTATCTATATCATTGTTATTGTTGTTGTTGTTATACCGTAAAAATAGCACATTATGGCTTGCCGAATTCATCACAATTGCAAGTTTAATTGAATTAATTAGCTATTTGCAAGCAGATTGCGATTAGAGCAGCTTTCAAACAGCTCGTATAAATGAGCTGCATGCTGAGAACGAATCGCGTGACCACTCATCGACTCTCTGCTTTAACTCCTTCTTTAACTCACTTGAGAATGGTAGACCGCCGTGCTCCTCTACCTGCGTGCTACTAATAAATAAAGAAGCAATTATAAAATAATACAAAGAAGAAAAAAAAAACAGCGTAAAAAATCAAGCGGCCGCCTCGGGCTTTAGTTTCCCTTTTATCAATCCATCGCGTCGAGATAGCTACGTAATTAAAGTTTCGAGGATGACTGAAACAAAATTCCCGACTCGTGCGCGTTGCCCTTAAATCTAAGCGAGCGCTGCGCATATTTTATGCGTTTTACGGAATTTAAATGCATTTTAATGAGCAATAAGTCGCGTTAAACTCATGTAAATTAATCGTATACATTTTGCATACATCAAGCTAAGCAAGAGTTATATATCCGTGCCCATTAAACAGCGTGGATAAAATTGTCTTTTACCCCGGCAATAATAATAATAGTAATAATGATAATAATAATGGGAGTGATAATGATACTAATAAGAAGAATACCAATTCCAAAGACAAAAACAACAATAACGAATATTAATAATAATAATAATAATAATAATAATAATAATAATAATATATATAATAATAATAATAATAATATATCCAAATAAAAATTGGAAAAGAAAAGAGTACTTTTGTAAAGGCGGGTCTTGTTAAAGAGTAACGAAAAGCAATCAAGTATAATACCATGGTCCAAATGGTAGCGAGCTAAGAAGGAAGTGCACGGCCTCGCAGCGTCGCCAGAACGCGAACTTGCCGTCGCGCACGCGCGTGCTGCGGCACTTATTGCGCCGCGCGCCCGTACACGCCTGTTAACTGCTTGAATATTCACGAGGGCCGCCGGATTACGCGACTCCGCCAGGCCTGGCGCCGTGGAAAAAATGGCCCCTCCTACATATCTGTACACGTCGCGCATCATTCCACGGCAGCTGCGAGGGGGTGGGGGGAGGGGGGCGACACACGCGTCTCGCGCGTCTCTTTGCGCGAGCTTCGAGCAGCTCGAGGCGGAGAATGGAGGGCGCGACTGCTGCGTATGCATGACTACCGGCTATATATGGCCGAAGTCTCCGCTCGCGAGCCGCGCTTGGGGGCGCGTTTACACTTTAAGGACGGAGGAGAGAGGAATGGGGCGGGGTGGGTGATGATGCCCTTTCAACTATAGAGGCAGGGGAGCTTCGTCGTTCGCCGCGTTAATCTCGTAGAGAATGTGCGCGTCAGTGTTCGAAAGGTTAGTCAGAATTACGAGTAGATCGTTTATACAAAACAGCATGGTTAGAATTAAATTTTATTATATTATATTTTAATGAAATTGAAGAGTAAAGAGTAAGAAAAGGAAGTTTCTTCATGTTTATGAAGATACAAATATCGCCACATTTTTCAATGCAATTCCGTATTAAAATAGTATGACAGAATACGACAGATATAAGAAGTGTCAATTAGAAGCTATTATGTATCAGATTTTTAATAGAATTAAATTTATCAATTATTCATACAATATGGTTTATAAGTACAGGCGGAATATTAATGGATGTCCAAAATTTATAAATTTAATTCAAAATTCTAAACACTATTTCAAATCTGGTATAAATAAAAAAATAAAAACTGTTGCAGTCTTTATAGATATATATATATATATATATATATATATATATATATATATATATTTGATTATATTATAGTTATATTATTACACGACAACTTAAACAATATCTTAAGGAATATCTTAATCATAATTCTTTTCTGTGAAAACGCCTGACCAAACATGTGAGATAACTACTGAACCGAGGAACTTATACTCAAGCCTACTGCAGAATGCTTGTCCATATGCTCGTCATTACTCGTTAATATGCCTAATAATAATAATTATTTATAAGGACTGAATGTAAATAATAGTTAATACTGTATTACTCTTTCTATACACATATATGCTATTACTACTTAACATTTTTTATAATTTCTTAATATCTGAGGTTTGACCAGATACGTGCTCTAACTACTGGATAAAACATACAGCAAGTGAAAAGATTAGTTCGACCGTTTTAAGCTTTTTTCACAGTGACCGTTGTTTTTTATTCAAATTCGAGTGATAAAATCTGTGAAAATTTGTACTTTTAATTCAAATTTGTGATCTTATTAGTGATTTTAATAAAAAAATATGTGCATGTATATATATATATATATATATATATATATATATATAATGAATTTGGGCTGTATCGTTATGCCAAGAAACGAAAATGCATTTGGAACAAATATATTTTGACACCTGATCTCGATAGATCGGAAACTGTACTCGGAATCATTTGTTTCACGAACGCATCTACCGATACCTATCCATTTCTCTTTGTGAATTCTCGTCATTTCGCCGACCTACTTACATTTCCAGACGCGCCATTCATGAGAATGTAAAATTCATTGAAAAATTCGGCTAGACTGTTTAAAAGATTAAACAGCTCGGATAAAATTGTCCGAGGTAAAGTTAAAGATATGAATAAATGAAAATGACCTAATTAAAACTTTCATTCGATGTCTAGTATGGATCTATTTATTTCTTTATGTAACTTTATATAAAACACAAATCGTGTATAATACTGATACTATACATATCATACGGTCGAAAATAAAATATCTCCAAACGTATTTCTCCCTTTCCGCGCGATGCTAAACTGACTTCTCCAGAGCGATCTTATTATTCCGGGAGAAATTTCAAACTCGATATCGTATAATCAGAAAGAGGAGAGCGCGGCACGAACATAGCTGGAAATATCGCCAGCAGAGGCTTCGGACGCTACCGCGCGGCACGAGCCGCGCGGTTTTGCCGAGAGTCGTGCGGTGGGAGTGGGCGGCGCGGGGTTGGAAAAAAAAAACTAACAACCGGAGCTCGCCTCCTGCACTTGACACTGCGCATATTAAAAAATCCTCGAATTAATAACCCTCAATCTCGCAATTTCCCCCGTGTACGCGAGCGGGCGCGGTGCTCGGCTCTCGTCATAAATAAACCGCGCGGCATCCTAGCACATCTCCCCCCCCCTGCCTGCCACCCCCATTTTTTGCCTCCTCTCGCCGCGGCGGCGCTCGCGCGCACCCTGGATGGCAACGAGGAGCGCAAAGGAAAAAAGAAGCAGCGAGGAGCCCGTTCGAAAACAAAACATAACGAAAAAAAAAAAAAACTATAGAAATAAAAAGAAAAAATAGGAGGGAAAGCGGTGAATAAGGGTGGATGGAGAGGGGGAGAAATACTCGCAATCTGCTGCAACGATTGTCCGGCACACGAGTGATCTACAAGCTCCTCTTTTTATTTATACCTGCCCGCGCATAAAAAGTGAAATAAAAATCCCCCGAGGGCGGGAGGGACAGAGAGAAAGAGAAAGAGAGAGAGAGAGAGAGAGAGAGAGAGAGAGAGAGAGAGAGAGAGGATGAGAGGCAAGAGCGCAGGGTAGGAGGAAAAAAATCAATGAGAGCATCGCGGGCGCGAGCCCGGTATTTACGTCCCAACTCCAGCCTCCCCGAGCAAAATAAAAAGTAGGCGCAAATGTAGTTTCTCCATTTCCTTCATTAACTTCGGGAAGCTCGCGCGCCGATGCAACTTTTAATTGGAAGTATAGGGCCGGCCTCTCATTTCCCGGCGGACCGTGGGCGGTTCTTCGGCCTCCCCCTCATTCCAAACCCCCGAGAACGGGCTGGAAATTCGCGGGGAGCCCTCAGGAGACACGACGGGGGCGCTCGCCACGCGCGTCTTGGGAAAGGTCAGCCGTGGCGGGGGGAGGGAGAGGGGGTGGGGCAATATTGCGCCTCGGGCCCCGGTGATTTAATTCCCGATGGCCGGAGAGATTGTTGCCTATTTTCTCTCGAGTGTTTTTCTCACTGGGCTGAATTTGATACGTACTGCTCGGAGGAGGGTTGGCTATTTTTTTCTCATCTCACGGCGAGCGCGCGCAAAGTGATGAGATTACGGGAAGAATAATCGCAAGACACGGCCGCCTCGAGAAATAGGTTTTTTTAATTGAAATTAATCGAAGATTCTTCAAATATATCCCGGTGCATGAATGAAAGTACGTTTATACATCGTATTGCATCGCTGCATTAAGGATTTTATTTCTAAAAATTTTAAATAATTAATGGGGTCTTCATCAATTTCTATTGAATTTAATTAAAACTCATCATCTCAGATAAAATTCAACCTGAAATACTGTACTTCGTTTAAAATAATTTAGTTTCATATCGATCAATAACTATTTAAAGATTCACGAGTATAATATATTTTCAATTTGATCAGAAATACAGTTAAATTGATATTTCTTCACGATATAATTAGATTTTCGGACAATTTTATATTTTATATACTTATAATTTATTTATCTAAAGTACATAGTCCTAATTTTCCGTTAAGGTACAGTTAATATATTATAAATTTTCATTCCCAATTGAATTATATATGCTATCTTAGATATTCCATCCTATTTAATTTATGTTAACTGTCTCTTAGGGTCACGAACGATTTCCAAAAGTAATGCAAGGTATTCCGTTAACATTTTCGAGCATATGTTACAGTTTATTTCATTGGACATGGCTTCTGCATGTTTATTCATTGCCCTTTTAACAAGCGACTATATACGATTTTATAAAATTACTGAAAAAAATCAGCATAAGCGCATAGAATGTAATAGATCAGCCTATTGTAGCATATAATAACAATAATAAGGATCATCTCTTCACCCAGCACTGTAATTTCCATTCGAATCATAAATAATGTAATCTAAAAATAAATAATAAATTCCACGATTTCCACACACTGTCAAAGAAAGGCGCTCTTCGTCTAAGCTAAATGCGCGCGCCCTCTCGCCCTCATGCATATAGAAACGCACAGTTTCGCCAACGATCCCCGATATCGTGGCTCAGACGTCATTATCGATTTCCCATTACACCGAGTCGCTCCCGGCTTCGTATACCCACGCACGCGCCTTTCTAAAACGAGCAACGAGGGCCCAAAGAATTCCACGTAGCGTATAACTGTTCGATAAACGCTCGCCTACCCCCTTCCTCCCTCCTCCACCGATCCCCGGCACACCTCCTCCGGCTCCCCCGCGAACCCCGTGCTCGCGTCCTGGCAGAGGCGGTGTGTGTGCGCGCGCCCGAAGACCGGCTCTCTCGGATAAGAGCCTATTGAAAATATTCCCGAGGAAACGATAATCCCCGGAGGAGCGATCGCGCGCACTTCGGTCCGATATCGCTCGAGGCCGTCGTCCCGCTGCCCCTTCTCGCCCCCTCGAGCCACCCGTCCATTATGCATTTAGGATCAAAGCGACATGATAATCATAATAATAATAATAATAATGATAATAATGATAATAATAAAATAATCGATATTCCTCTCGAGCGAAGCGAGACTCGCGAGCGTTTTTTTTTTTTCATATAAATAAAGGTAAATTGAAAGGGGCGCCTGGCCGACCTCTGGCGACGGGACGAAATAGCAATGAAAAATTCAGCGAGCACTGGCGGGCGTTGGGCAAGGTTAGGCTGTTTTTTACATTTAGACCGGCGAGGGGCCAAGGATTCCGCAGTTCTGTGCCCTCTGAGGTACAGAGGGCTCGAAAGATCGACTTGCATACGTCGGCAAGAATTAACGGAAAGCTCAATTATTACTACGGAAAAAGAGCTATTTTATATTTGCAAAGTATTTTTCTGGTATTTTAGAAAGGCGGATGACTTTATTACTTTTAATAAATTCGAATTTTCAATTAGTTATTTAGCAAAATGTGTGAAGAAAATTCTTTTTTTATGTTAAAACAATTAATTAACAAGTATGATATTATAGATAATTACCTTTAACGTAAATTTTAGTTAAAATTCACATTGGTAAGAAAAAAACATTTTTGTGTCTGCTAACGCGTTAAATAATTATTTGACAATTAATATTCCCTAACGAAGAAACTGTTTTCTTCTTAAACGACTCCAGAAGGATACTCTAAATGTCTCAGTTATAAATACGAAATAATTTTCTAATTATATTAGCTAATATATAATATTATAAAGACTGTGAGACCGATAAAAATATTTATTAATTTAGTTTTCTCACATATCACGAATGACTCGAAATGAAATTTCAGGGTATTGACGATATTGAGACAATTTGGCAAGGAGTGAGCATTGGCAACCTTAGGTCAGCCGAAAAGTATATTTATTTATTTAATAACGGTTGACTGCGCAAGGAGAAATTATTAACGTTCTTCTAAAGGTTTGCCAATCCATACCCATGAATTTTCTTGAAATGAAGAAACTGAAGAGCACTAATTTACACGTTAGTTTGTACAAATTTTTCCTGATAATTATTTTTAATCTATATATCGCGCAACGACACTTTCGCCTATTAGCAATAGAATCCTTTTTGCGCGAATGAACAATGAAACATTTCCGGCGTTTCTGTTTTTAGGCCAAATTCGAATTTTCTCGCCTTTTCCGCGGATTCGACTGGGTAATGCATTATCGGGGAAACTTTGCGCATTACTCATCTAATGTCTATCAACGTCACATTCGCCGCTCGTAAAAGGCCTTTCCGCCACCTGCGCGCGAAAAACTTTTCGAAAGAAATAAAACACTAACGAAATCTCGGTGTTCTAAAAAGGGGCCGGAGGAAGGGGAGGGGGCAGTAGTGGTCGTGAGAAGCGTGCTCTGCGCGAAAATATTAAATTCACTTAGCATACTTAATTAACGGTATCGGGGAGGAGGCTGTACCTCGGCCCGCGGGACGACTGGACGGACGAAAAAGTGAAAAATTTCGCGAAAGGCAAAAGCGCGAGCTTCAATAGCGATGTATTCCGGGCCGCGGGCCGAAAATTGTCGGAGCGGTTCGCTTCACTCATCGCCCCCCCCCTCCTCTTCCAGCCGCCGCCGCGCGATGGAAATTCTTATAAATTGCAGCGGCTGGAGGACTGGCTCGTCGGCGCGCGCTAATTAATTTAAAATACACGGCTCCGCGCGTACATTACAACGGCTAAACGGGAAACCCTCCCCCCCCCCCGCCGGTGAAATCCCGTCCGTCTATTTAATTCGCCCTGTGCGCGAGCGCGCGCCTGCAGGAACGAGTGGAAATATTTTCAAGAAGACGAACGGCAGATGGGAATGGAAGAGAGGGAGAGAGAGAGAGAGAGAGAGAGGAGAAAAATGAATAAGCATATAACCCTCGGGCCTGCTCATGAATTATGAATAAACGGGAATTTTTAAATACAGGCGGCGCCGCCTCCAGCCGTCGGCATAAAAGGAAGACGTGGCCAATGTCACATTCGCATTGTTAATTGGCTGGTAAATATATATATATATATATATATATATATATATATGTATATATACAAACATATATACCTACATGTGTGTGCGTGGGTGTGCGTCTGCGTGTGTGTACACGTGTGCGTGCATCGTATTGCTTTTTCAACTTCTTCAGCCAGGGGAGGAAATATATAAATATAAGAAAGACCGCGCGCTGAAATCGCTGCCGAAAAAGCCGAATAAGTGAAAAAGATTCGCGCGCCGGAAATGTTTACGCTCTCGCGATGATTTTGCGGAGTTCGTTATCTCGCGCCAACCAACCCCCTCCCTCGGCCCATTCCCTCGCTTTCTTTCTCCCTCTCTCGCCGTGCCCTCTCACCCTCTCCCTTTGGCCAACTATAAAAAGTTGCTGCCAAGCCTTGTAAATATTTAGAGTGTGCGTCGTTAACTCGTTAAAATGATAAAACTGTTTGTTTCGCGGCACGAGCGAAACAAACTTCCACTCTTTTTCTTTTATTTTTTTTATTTTTTTTTTTTTTTTTTGGACGAGGGAAAAGTTGGCGCTTTTAATTATTTCGAACGAGTTTTTAATTAAACTCGGTATCTGGAGCGGTTGTAAACAAGCGGCACCGCCGCACTGAATAAGACATGTACTTCAGCAATTCAGAAACTTTGAAAGTTTGGTTATTGGGCTGTGGAATGATGTTGCATATTCATTTGAATTTAACTGTCAAAATCAATATTAAAATTAGTGCCTGAATAGAGTGCTCGATAGACTTTTTATACATTCCTGAGAAATTAATTCCTTATTTTCGACTGATACAAGTCCGTTGTAAACTTCTAACAACTGCTACTTCTGTTCTTTCGTTATAGTACTTTCATTTTCGCTTAATTATTTACAAATTACATACATACGCTCTAATTTTCGTTGAAATTATTTCAATGTTGTAATTATACAATGTTTGCTAGAGGAATAGCTAGTTATGTGTTTATCATTAGAGTTAGCTTATGAATAGAATACATTAAACCGTAATGTTCCGCAAACGTACGATTGATAGATGAAGGATAAACTCGGCAGCTAATAATAATTATATCGGAAAACAATTGTGTTAACTATGTATGATTTCAAATAGTCATGTTAATCGGCAACTTACTGACAATAATTAAGATCCTTATCATTAATTCGTTGCAAATGCTTAATTCATGACATATTCATCTTGTTTTGGCCATTTTCACCTCGATTATAGGAACAATGTTTTAATAAAATATTAGTTTCTGCTAAATATACAATATAATATGTATAAACAATTAAGTAATTACACTATTCTCACTTGGAAAAACGAATTTAAGTAATACAAGATTATGCATTTAGTGCTTGGCACATTTCACAAAAGCTACGCTATGTATCTAAGTTTATTTCCCCAATTAAACCAGATGATAATACTTTTACATAGTAAGAACTATGCGATCAAAAATATTTTTACATTAGAAGGAAAAGTAAAAAACGTCGAAAGCCACTTCGATGCTTTTTATAAAATCATTTCTCTGACAGTCGTTTATTGTATAAAATGCTGTTAAAACGCTACAATATTCACATCTTTTGGAAACATTGAAACCGCAACATTGAACACTGGTTGCTTCTCATGATAAAAATTATTCATTTTCAGTTTGTAATTTCATATACGAATTAAAAAAAATACGATATAAATATTTTATTATCCTGAGATTATATCTCACAATTACGATCTGTATATATAAACAAGAGCGTATTTAATTCTTATAATTTGATTTAAGTATTTCTTAACAATTATATGCTGTATATTTTCTAAGTCTCTGGGTGTATTCTTAAGTAAAACAATTTAGTGATTAGATATTATCAGTTCCAATGTTTGAAAGAATGTAATGTAACTAATCTCAGACAAAATGATATCGTCTACCGCAATAAGTTACGCGTAGAGCAGAGACTGAGGCAGCATTTATTAATTTATGTCAGATAATAATAGAATTAAAATTAAAACTGAATTGGCTATCGATCTTTCATGAAAAAGAAATTGGAAATGAACGATGGGTGCCCTATCGAGAAAATCGGAGATTTTGTGCTAAAATGGCTTGTATACGATTTTGCAAATCAGGTAAGCGTATATTTGACCATTTGCTCAATACTTAGTATATTCTTCATTAACGTACATACACATTGGCACAATCCACACATACACTAATAGATATCTATATATAATATATATATATATATATATATCTATACATTGATATTACATGCACATGTAAGCCGCAACTCAAAGCTGCATAGGAAATAATATATATATAATTCAATTATAAACTCCAACTATAAATCTGGAAGAAAACTTATCATGCTGACCTGTACATAGCACAGATTCTAATGACTCCATAAAATATTTGCCATCGCATTTTTGTATAGTCTACATAATAGGTTAGATAACATACTTCCACGTGCTTCTTTATTTCTAACGATGAAAATATATTATTAAACCGATTTTACTGTTTTTCAGTGTTATGTAGACGCATTTCCTTAGTTATTTGAGGTATACAAATAAATTTCTATTTGACCCACGTTTCCATGCCAATATAATAATATTTTAATATTACGAGCTTTTTGTGAATGTCTTTACACTTACAAATCTGCACCTCTATCCTTCTATGGCAAGTGAAAAATAACGCGAAAAGTTAATAACTTTTATAACTGGTGTATAAATTGGACTTTTATTTTCATGCAAACCATTAATTTCACTCTAATGCGAGAAGCTATCAACCGACAATGATAATGCGAAAAATGTAAATGAACGGAAGCCCACCCGGATCTTACATGAAGTTCAGGGCGTGACAATTTTCGTAAGCGCGGCAGTTCTTGGTATACTTTAAGCTGGCGATCATAACATATTAAAAGATAGTACCCGAAAGTTGCTCGAGGAATTAAAATTCCTCCCGAATTTCTGCCTTTGCCCAACCCCTTGGACCACATTTCCTGGCGTGTCCTCATTTAGCGGACAGCTTGGCTGAAAATTATGCAGCATCGCAACGAACGGCAAAATTCATCTCAGATGTATTCAGCTGTCATGTGGTACAATTCAGATGTACTATGCAACTTAGTGCAGGAGGAAATACGATGGGAAAGAAACCAGCGACCGTCGTGGTGGATGTGTCATACTTGAAATAATGATTAATCATAAATCCTGTTCCGTCCAGTTAAAGTTTATTTTACAATGTGTAGCATAAGATGTTCTAGTGGTTTATATAAACATTGTGTGGGGCGGTCCAACTGTGGACAGAGGAGAGCTGAATCTCATCGATACACAATGATTGCACGACTGTTCAGTTCACCGTGATTCGCTATCGAGTGCGAATGTCACTTCATAATCGCTTCATCGATTTAAGGTATTTTTAACTTATATAGTTTTATTTCAATTTAATTAATTGTTACCATTCCCATTCTTCATCTAATGATCAATCACAAATTGATATGCATTTATATAACTATGTATACAATAAAACGTAATAAAAATACTAAATGAAAACCGACACAAGGTTTTGATGAGGCAGACACAGTAATGACTCCCGTGACCCGGTGTAAAGTGTCAGCAGCACAACGTACCGAGTACGTCTCATATATTATGTATTGAGTACGTAAAAGCAATATCACCATTCATTCTAAAAGAACAAATACTATAACAAATATTGTATAATAATTTTATACTATAATATTAATAATATTATTAAAGTTTTTATGCCTTTTCAAGGGTTGCTCCAAGAGCCAATACATACATAACTATTGGCTCAAACACTGTTTTATTTATTTAACCAATTCTACTACTTTTAACAAATAAAATAAGGAAACCTCTCCATGTTGGAGAATTTTGCAAATGCAACAATATAATGGTGACCTTTCAGTTGACCTTGATACTTTAATCTTATCAAAAGCATGGGGATGGTTAGCAAAATTCAATTACACTTGCAGATTTGATAATTACTTTCGATATATCATTTTCATTAATGTTCATTTACTGACTGATGATTATACCGTCTTTCACACTGAAAATTGAGTTGACATTAAAAACTGTTAAGAAATACTTATAAGTTGAATTATTATACTAATATATCAAGTTCGATTCCAATTGGTATGTAATACGTATAAAGATACGTATACTTGATAGTAACAAACCCCCAAATATCAGTAATCTGTCAAAGAAAATAGAAACTTTTCCATACGATACTTCTGAAGCAGTCAGTCATTTCTGTTTTTGGTGAGCAGAGGAAGAAGAAAGATAAGTGTAAGAAGTCGAATAAGACGCTAGATAAGTTTATAGAAAAAACTTAAAATAGTCGATAGTACTATTTACAGCTTTATGAATTAGCCGTACAACGAATTATGAACTTCGTTTATTTTCTACTTATAAAGAGCATAAATACACGGATAACTTACCTTTACCTCTTTGTCAAAAACATATGAAATCCCCAAGATTCTTCGTTCACTGGCACAAATAGCTCTGAAACGTACCGTAAGCACGAGAATTTTAAAGATCTCGACCGAGAGAATAGTACGACCTGGCTCTCGCGTCGCGGCCATCCTAATCATTAAAGGAAAATTGACGATATTCCGATACATATCGAGATATAATCGGGCGTCAAGGAAACAGAACGGAACGAACGAACGAGAGCGGGAAAGAGGCTGAATGAGTGAAGAGCCGCGAAGCTTCGGAATTGAAGCCTCTCGCCTAGAAAAAAAAAGAGTCGAGGACGAGCGAGAAGAGAGGGGGGAGGCCGAGGAGAGCTCGGGGATATCGATTACACTCGCCGTTGCCTTCCATTCCACCCTCATTCCTCCTCCGATTCTCCGTTTTTTTCCGCCCTACCTACCGCCCCTCCCGATGTACTTCGATCGTTCGGCTTATATTCCGATTACTTCTGCGCTGCCTTGCCCCCCCCTCCCCCCTCTGCGCCGACTCTTTGATTATCGACGAAGCGGCTCATTGTCGGGAGATTAAAAACGACGCGCGAGATTTTGGGGCCGCCGCGATGCGTGATTTTGAGACGCAGAACTGCACCGACTACGAGCTACGGTAATTACGCCGGCATCGAGCTTCCCGCTTAGCATGAAATGAATGAGGGTATCTTCTTATTTTTGGTTATTGTTTCTCGATTTTTCAAGTCTTTTTTTCAAACTCTAAGCCTACATTATAATTAATCCATCAACAAATTCGAAAGCTCGTTAAACTGCTACGCCGTTTAACTGCGCTGTACAGCGAATTTTGATGAGGGGCATATGTATCTACATTAGAGGGACATTACACGTTAATTATAGTTGTATAATTGTACGCATTGTGACTGGAGTTCGGTTTGCCTTGTAAATCGATTTAAAGCTTTACACGATAAAAATAATAAACTTTAAGTGATAATTACTGAATTGATCTCAAAAATCAAATAATATTTTTTTTTTTCATCTGATAAGTATATTTTTTTAATTGTCATTGATGTTATAATAGTTTAAATATCAGACAAAAAGTTTGGTTTATTTATACATATTTAAGTAACTATGTAGTAAAGCATGCTAAGTAAAAATATATTTGAGTAATTTCACTCGACATAGGACAATAGATAGTGATAATACAGTGAGTTATATGCACGCTGAATTTTTTATCTATATACAATATGGACTCTGTGAAACTAGGTAAAGTCCGAATATTGAATAAATAATAATTAATTTTTACATTTTTAACTGGAATCATAATGGAAAATGTGAAATGAAAAATATCAAAATTAATGTTTGTCATCACCTTAAACATAAAGCGTTTTGATTTTATGGCCTGACTTGATCGGTTACATTTCTGACAATGAGATGTCAGTGACATTGTATGTTGGTTCAAGATACAGTAATTTATTATTTGCAAATTGTTATATTTTCCCTATTCATATTGAATCAGTCAAACAATTTTTTTCATGCAAATCCCTGTATTTGATGCTCTATGCTGAAAAAGAATAAAACATCAAGCAAAAACGTTCTAATGAACTTATTTATTCAAATTTACAGTTTCCGTATTAATGCCAATTGAAATTGGGCAAACGTGACTTGCGCTAGCGAAAGACTGCTTTCCGATACCAATAGAACGACCCAACTTTAATCGAAGATAGCATAGAATTTACGCATTTGTGGAAATAGGTTGATTAGAACTGCGTTGCCTGCCAACCTATTCATTCAACGAATGCGGTGCTAAAGTAGAGATTTTCATTTATAACATTTCTTTTGATTATAGTATACTCAAATTCAATATAAATTGAGAGAGGGAGAATGTTAGATTCTAAAAATCTGTTAATTTTGGAGGTAAATGAAGTTATCTCTCTCAGTCTGAACGCAATCGATTTATCAAATTTCTGTGGCTCTTCTTGTTTGTATATTTTCCACCTTATTCAGCACTGATGTTTCTGAATCTATAGGTCGACTACATTTTACTTATATACAATAATATCCTAGTAACTTGAACGAATGAATTTAAGCCAAACATTGAATAGAATTGAAATTGAACAATTGGCATTGATTCATTGGAGAACACGATCTTTTATATCACAAGAATCGTTTCCATTGGTTTTTCAGATTAGACACTATTCGTGATACCTTCTATTGAAAACACTATTTGTATGAAATGTGTATGCTTGACATTTTTGATACCACAAAGTATATATATCCTATCTTTTCTTCAGATTGGACTACAACTATGATACTGTTTCTTAGTGATCTTCTATATCACAAGGATCATATTCTATTTTTTCATCCTATTACACAATGATCGTAATACGTTTCATTGAAATCCAAGATTCAATGAGATTTGTAGATGTACGTTCTTCTATAACACGACGATTATTTTCGTTGAATTTGGATTACATTTGACACAATCTCGTTATTTTCAGCCAACTGACGTCTATCGATTAACTCATAAAATTCATGAATTGGAAGTCGCTGCCCATCATTGAATACTGACGAATTGAGCCTTAAAGAAATTGATAAGACTATGTGAAATCCACAGCATCAATATATAATCAGATCAACCGAAATCCATGCGCTCGCATCGAAATCTCCTCGCTCTTCTTTTGCCCCTCCGATTCGCGGATCGATCTGCCCGCGTTCGCCCACCGCTATATTTACGCCGATAACCACGGAATTGCATCTCAACTCGCGTCCGTCCCGGTGCTCCTCGACGAAAGCGCAAGTAAAAGGAGAAGAGGAACGGGTGCGTGGAGAGTGGAACTGCGAGGGGGGGTGGGGGGAGGGGGTGAAGGGCCCGAAGGGGAGGACAAGACTCGACTCGAGAACAAGATTCGCGAGGCAGCGGAAAGTTTTGCGAGTTAATGGCGCGTGGGTAATGCCGGCCGCGCGACCGCAACCCTCATTTTCGAGCTCCGGGGCTCTTCTTCCTTTTAGTAGGAGGGCTCGTACAAGAAGCTCGACACTGAGTACGTGACGTCGAGCTTTCTCGCTCTCTCCCTCCCCTACCCCTGGCACTTTTTACTCGGCTTATGTACCTTTTCCGCCTACTCTCCTTCTCTCTGCGTCTGTCCCGCTCTCTTTAAATTTCTTAGGGGGGTGGTGCGGCGGGGGAAAAAGCTTGCACGGGGTTTTAGGAGTCGGTGACTTCGAGCGGTACAGAAGTAGCAGCGCGCAGTCGTTTAGAGCAAGAAACTTCTTAAGGAGATATCGTCTACCGAGGAAGATTCGCATGGAGCTTTAAAAGCACCCGACCTCCGTACTTTTTTAATGCATCGCCTTTTATCTTTCTTTATTTATTTATTAAGTCTCCTCAGAATATGTCAAATGTTATCCATTAATTAAATAGCATGACAAAGGCGTGCGTTTCTGTTGATAGTGAAGTTTAGCAAAAGTTCCGTAGAAACAAATTATGCATTCTCCATTCGCTCTATACTATTTGGCGTTAGTATATTCTGTATACACATACATTTTCAACTGTCTTTTTAATAATAAGCCAAACTAAGCGAAGATCACTGGCGTGTACAATCGAGGACCTGATATGAGCCATCCGATATGTGCGTTTCTTCAAAAAACTTTCCAGGAAACCGGATGCCTCTCGAGAGCAAAACTTGAAGAATGGAAATGAAAACTGAAAATATTGGAAGAGATCTCGATCGTCGTCCTTTCTATCTCATACTTTCCATTCTTAAGTGGCATCGTTTCCTCTTCCGCACTCCTTCTTTCCATTATACTTTATCTCGGCCCAATTTCCCTTCCCCCCCCTCGTTCTTTTTCCCTTCGCCGACGAAGAGAAAGAGAGCAGTCATCTTTTTTCTCAGTGCGTGTCTCACATCACCGCAGTCCCTTACAACTCTTCTTGTCAAATGCAAGTCCGGTCTCCGCGCTCGCGCTACATTTCTATATTAACGCCATCTGACAGGCAGTCTCTTTCTCTGTGTCCTTTCTTGCTTTCTCTCCATTTTCTGGACTTTTTCGTAATGTTCCAGAGTACACAAGAATCGGAGTGTTTTTCTTTTCGACCTCTTTATCTCAGAGACACTGCATTTCCTCCAACTTTTTACATCTCCAACTTCGTGATCTACTATTTTTTTTATCCGAGGTTCTTTTGAGTTTAAATGCAAGTTGTAGTTATGCTGTGTGCTGTACTACACGTGAGAGATTAATTTTGAAAATAAGCATTATGAAATAATGTCATGATTTAAAAAGATTTGTAAGAAAGACGGAAAAACAATTTGTTTTATTAAGTTAATTTTAATCATGCGCTGAAAAACTTACGTAGTCGACAAACACTGCCATTAAACATACAAACTCACCTGTAACAGAAAAAACACACACATTTCAATAAAGCATAGTAAACATTAAACCTATAACTATAACATTTATTAATGATTTATTAATTTAAATAAATCAGTTTTCGCATAATGCAACGTCATTGACATTATATTTACATTTATTTTACATGTAAATTACAGTATATAAATAATATTGTATATTTTAAAAGAATTTTTTGAATTTAATTTCGTTGTTAAACCTAGATTAGACGTGATTATCAAATCGATATCAATTTATATTACTAATCAAAATAAAACAATGTACAATAGTTATTTCAACGGTGAAATAAAAATATATACTGTTCCGTCAGATATAAATATAAAGTATCTAGAAAAAATTCTTCCCCTAGATACAAGTCAAATAAATCTTGCATTCGGACGCGTTTAACGGAAACGCCAGACGAAACAAACGAGCCGGCGCCTTTATCGCGCGCTGTAAATGCGAGAGAAACGAAAGTTCGAAGAAATAAAGCCCGGCATCGATCGGCCAAATCTCCGTGTCAACATTTAACGGCGAATAACCGCGACGCCCGCGACTTAAATCCGGGGGCTTAAAATCAGAGATACCGGGGCGAAGGACGTAAGCTCACGCGAGGACGCCCTACCCCATCCCGCCTTTGACTCGCGCGTATTATCGGCCACGGAAGTTGGGTTCGGCGCGCGCGCGCGAAACTCGAGCAGAAATCTCCCTGGCATTATCATAATCAGGAGCGAGCGCTATTCAATCAGTCGAATCGAGGAAGACCCGCTTCCCCCATCAGGTAATGGCGCCGAAGCGCGGCACTCCCCTCTCCGACCTCGCTCTCTGTCTCTCTCTCTCTCTCTCTCTTCGAACGGAAGAACGAATGTCGTCAAGGATTTTACGAGGCAATCGAGCAACTCTAACGTCGAATAGATTACGTGGGCCCTGTGCCGCTATTCGTCCTTCTACCCTCCTCCCGCCAGTCTCTGTATTGTGAGTTACGGATGGAGTGTGACGGGAATGCATCGCGACTGGTTTCGGAGGGCAACTTGTACAACTCGACCGTACATATACCTGTACAGGTCTATAGGTGCGCATGTGGATATCTCTTTCGTGATCGAGTTAGGGAATTGTGGAGTTGTATTAGAAGGAGGAGAACGTGGCTCTCTCTCTGTCTTCGTCCTCTTTCTCTCTTCTCCCCCACTCCCTCTCTCTCTCTCTCTCTCTCTCTCTCTCTCTCTCTCTCTACAAAATAGAGAGGGAGAGCTACAGGTTATCGCGTATGCAAGCAATTTCAGGATACCGTGCGCGACGACGGCGACGGCGACGGCGACGTTGTAAAGTCAATGGGCGGAAGTATCTATATATATATATATATATATATATATATATATATATATATATATGTAAGGCACGAGATCCGCGCCGGGAATGACGACCGGCCGCCTCGTTAGGAATTAGCGAATCGTCGCTTTTTATCCATTCAGGCGCATGCACGCCAGGAGAGAATCAGCGGCGGGAGAGAAGGAGACAGAGAGAGAGAGAGAGAGAGAGAGAGAGGGAGATAACACGCGGCAACTCGACGAAACGCGTGTCGGCAGTAGTTTCGGGAGGAGCCAAATGGCGCGCTTGTAAAGCATCGAAAATGCATCCGGACAGTATGCGAGCGGTACGGTCGCGCCGCTTCCATGTCGAGCGGATAATTAATTTCTAATTCAACGGTTTGTGCGGCAAGCTCACCTCTACTGCATAGATTTCGATGTTAAAAGCTTCTTTTTTTTTAGTGTATAGTATAGATTTTGTACTGGATAGTATTACTTAATTAACTAATGGACTTTACTGGGTAACAATCATAACACTGATAATTATAAATTTAATTATTTTGATATATACGAACTAAAGTCATTTTGGAAAGTTGCTATTGAAAATATTAGAAGATTAATTAATAATGACAATGACGGTGAATATATAGACGTAAATAATTGAATTAGGATTGACGTGCCACAATCTTATATTTAATGAATTGGTATATTCCTTCATTGAATGCATATGTTTAAAAATTAGTTTAAATCTTTGAGATGATTCACTTTCTAACGTGAAAATAATTTGGCATTACAGTCCAATTAACATGATTTTTATAATTTTTCAAAATCTTATCTATAAAGATGCACTTGTACTAGGGATGAATTAATGATCTTGAATTCAGTTTAAGTCGTCTAAAGCTCAGAATATAGATATAATTTATGTACATCACAAGTGCACAAACCAAATTTATAAGAAATAAGTTTAATAGCCACTCGAATATTAAGATATTTCATTCAAAAGTTGTTGTACAAATTGCGCAGAATTAGACGTTTATAACGCAATGGAATAGATCTGTTCGTAGCAACATAAAACATTGGAACGTAATAAAATAATAATTAATACGGTAATGCTTTTATGAAAATATCGAATTCATCCTCAGCATCGACGGATAAACTTGAAACAATCTTATACAATTCTATACGTAACAGCCGTAGCTCCTCTTACTCTCGATCGTTATGGGCTACAATGGAGAGCTCAAGTCATCAGATAAGCTCCCCGACGATGCCATTGTTCTAAGGAGCGCTGATAAGAAACAAGTCTCGTGCTCCTGAACAGAGTATATAAGCGGCCGTATTGCAGAGATAAAATTACGTTAGCCATATTCATAATGTTCGTTCACTTTCAACGATTATAATAATGTAATACCAAAAAATATGGAAACTTACATTTTGATTATCAAAGTACTAAAGAGGCGAAAAGAAATAAAAGTCTTTTCTATTTCATTAATAATTTCATTAATAATTTTAAGAAATTAAAAAATACGTACGTGGACTGTTTTTTAACAAACAAAGAAATATTTTCATCGGTCTTAAAATCTTTATCAAATAATATAATTATAATTATAATGACAGGCAGACTGGCCTTGTTTATAAGGCTTAGTGATAGAACATCCAGTCCATTACAGCAGTTGTCACATTCTAATTTCTTGTTTTTGAATTCCATATAACTTCGACTAATTCGTTAAGAATACAAAATACGCTTTTAAAAAATATTTAAAGCATGTTTGGATCATTGTAGACAACGTTTTGGTACGAATAGTACAAAAAGTTGGAAGAAGAAAAAAACCATTAGTAATAATCACGAGGTACGAGTGTCCACAGTCACTGTCTCTGTTTCTTCCTTCCATTATGTGCCTCGCCTCGCACCTCTCAGACGCCTTGCTCTGGCCCGCGGCAGATAATGAACACCATTACCTTAAGGAGCTGGTCCGCAGGTCCCTTGCGGACGATATAATTGTCCGGAGATACCGGGCTCAAGCGAGTGGCACGAACTTAAATAGGTGGAGAGGGACGCGCACACTTGTGCGAAATTCGTGTGAGTCCAGTGCGGTATATGCACGCAGTCTTAAGTGATTCTGAAATTCTCGGGCAGTTTTGGAGTTATTGCACTTTAGACCGTTATTGATTGCGCTAAAAGTATTGCATAGTCGAAAAAACGAGATGGACTGCTAGGCTTTTTCTTCTGTCTCGTGTACTTTGCAAACGAAATTTTTATCGATACCTGAGATTAGCACTAATATCCAAATTAGATTTCACATCGTGGAAATGCTAATTGAATAATTTAAATGGCAGAATGTCGCTTAAATGCTAAGCTGGGATTTTCACGAGTCCAAATCTGATTTGAAAATTTTTCATTAAAATTTCACGATCCAATCGTATTATTACAGCATTTGAATTTGATTAGCATTACTCTCAAGCGTCTTACTAATTAACGAGTAGTAAAATGAATTAATAATATATATTTTAGATGGTTATCAAATGAGCGAATTGAATCGTATTGGTTTACATTTAATGAGTATTTACAGTAATCTTAATTAATAATATGTCGTATATTATTAAAAAAGAAAAAAAAAAACATTTTCGTCGATCATCAAAAATATCTCGTAAATACGTCGTAAAGCTTGCCCACGCCCGTACATTTTGTATTTTTAGACAGTCGTCGTTCTAATTAAGATCACTTGGACTTTTGTCCACGAACTAAGGTATGGCCAAGGTAGAGATTAGTCCAGGAACGAGAAAGACTGGAATAAGTACCAGGGGGGGATCTAGTTATGGTTATAGGTTTGCGGCATTAAGACGCAAGCCAAGCTCCTTCTCCACGATCCTACGTACATGGCTGAAGAAGGGACGCCTCGCTCATCGGACGTAAAGCCGAAGTTATATCACGAACGCCCCTCTGCGCACCACGAACACTCACAAAGCCTGAGAACGAAAGAGAAAGAGGAAGGTTGGCGGAGGGAGGGGTGAAGTATTTCATTACGTTCCGGCTTCATAACCGAGGCGTTTACCTCTCCCTTTCTGCCTGTCTTTCTACCCCCTTCCCTTATTCCTCCAGCCGCGATAAATCGGGATTGTCCTCCTTATTAAAGTTTTCCGACGACGAGGACGGCGACGATGACGACGGCGACGCCTGACATAACTTGGCCTGGGCGCAGGACGAGGCTCGGGAGCGACGGGGAATGACTTAATTCTCACGTTATTGAAAATTTCCGGCGGCTAGGAGGGAGCGGCATGATGTTACCGCCTCCTTACACATCCGAACGATAGCCCACGTTTATATAGTCGAGCTCGAAATGAAGCCGCCAAATGTCAAAGTATGCGCGATTACACGATAAATGAACGAAATTAGATGAGCCCAAGGGGTGATGATATTGCGCGTGACAAAATGACGCGGATAATAAAGTTTTCGGGCAATTTTCTTGATTGAAATTTTCGTGTTCTGAAAACTTGGAATATTGGAAAACACTTGATGAATATGAGAATGAATATTCAAGAAAAATTTCATAATAAAATTTCTTTATTTCCAAATAGATTCTAAAAAAATTAAAATTTCAAAAAAAAATTTTAAATTCTCGATAAATAGGTACCGAATTCGAAATTTACATTGTCTGTATTATTCCCAATTGTCTATGTTTTGCAGTCAATGCAGAATTCATATTCATCAAATCAATCTGTCTATAAGATAAGGGCTTTTAGTACTTATCAGTAATATCCAAAAAGTTCTTACAATAATTATTCCAACTAATGAAATAAATCAATCTTCTTCCTGAGATCACAGTCTGGATAAAGTAAATTTGATACATTTGAACATTAGTTCGAAGTTAAATTCATCAAAAGAATACTGTACATGGATAGTAAATTATACCTCGAATAGAAGAAGAGTCAAAATCCGCTGACTAATTTAAAGAATATTTTAATATATTTTCTTAAGTATCCAAAAAATTTGAAATCGCTCGTACAATCGCAGAAAATTTTTTTAATTGCATATTACGAAATTGTATCAGTAAGTGTGTTGTTGTTGTTGTATGTAGTTTTATATAATATGAAATTATTTTCAGGAGCAAATATTTAAATAGATCCTTAAAAGATTTAAATATCGAACCTGAACTTATTTATTTCCTCCAAATGTAGCTTTCAAATAATTAGGGGAAAAATTTTAATATGAAATTATAAATTCCATCAACGACCTACTCATAACTGGTAATTAACAACTACCTCATAATTGTAATTTCTTAAACAGAACATCACAAAAATGGAATTCTCCTTAAAAGTCGTAATTCATTAAGCATGACTCTACAAGGTCATAATCGTGTTTGTTTTTTAAAATAACACTGATCGCTGTATATTTCAAAAATAAATAGCTGACGATATCGCCAGGAAAATATCAACCCAATGGAACAAATTCAGTTGATCCGAAGTAAACTTGGCTTTCGAATCCGATAGCATGGAATGAAAACGGCAGCTTTTACTATCTCGCGGCTGGACTGCTTCCCCCCTCCCGCACCGCCTTGCTCCATCAACGTAATACATCGGCACTCGCTTCATCTTTGTTTCTCATCTTACGGTTCGTAGATCCCCTCTCGTCGCATTACCCTTTGCGATCTTAGCCCCGAAAGGGTAGAGAGCCAGAAAAGGAGCACTGACAAGAGAGATTGGTGAAAGAAAAAGGAAGAGATATAGTATAAGAGTAAGGAGAATATACCTGCAGAGAGGACTTGGAGAACGAGAGGCGGTGAAGCGCGCCGGAGGCCACACCTACCCTTCAGTAGAGGTAAGAACCTCTTCCTTTCTATCTCTCCTCCTCTCTCTCTCTCTCTCTCTCTCTCTCTCTCTCTCTCTCTCTCTCTCTCTCTCTATCTCACTCTCGCTCCCTTGCTCTGCAACCGTCAGGATGGTTTACGGTCTCTCGTCGTCAGGAGTCTGCGAAATTTAAGAGCGCATTTAAAACTGGTTTGGCGCGATGCCCTAAACTCTCGGGCTACCTAGCCTACCTACCCCAGAGAAAGAGAAAGAGAGAGAGAGAGAGAGAGAGAGGGTGAGTTGGAGAGAGATACCATCCGTCTATACATATAGTAGACGAAAGATGGAGTATAGGCTCCATCCGACGGGAGTTGATCTCTTCTACATTCTTGGAGAGCTTCGGATGGATTTTCCTGTATTCCGATCTACCGGCCCATATCCTTTTACATCGCCCTCCTCGCGCTTCAATAGCGCGTCGTTCTTCATAGTGTACACGTGAGCATGTTTATACATATGTGGCAAGGACACGCGTGTACCTCCGTTGAAAGAACCGAAACGAGAGAATCGTAGAGGACTGATAAATATTGAAAAGCAAAGTAATAGCAATCGATAAGAATAGTTTGGTAGAAATTTTTAATTTTATATTATGCGTTGAAGAATATGCTTTGATTCAAGGTGAACTAGTTGTCGGGAGAGATAAAAGGGTAGAAATACAAAAAATACTAATAAATTTATCGAAACTCGAAACCAGACCAAGATTACTCATTAGTTTTCTAAAATGATTCTGAATCTGTCTTGAAAATCTCCCTTATAATTGAAGTATACCAAGACTTAAATTTAATGTAATGAAAACAGAATATATAATTGTTTAATATTTGATGGCAATTATCTCATTGTTTATGAGCTTACTATAACAGGGTCTTAATAAATTAATAAATAATAAATAATAAATAGAATCTATGAAAACTTTAAATTTTCTAATATACGTATATTTCTTAATTAAATATTCATATAATGTAATGGAATGAATGTAATATAACTAACCAACTATGTAATATAATAAACAAGGCATTATTCATTTCGAATCGTTAAGAATAACAAAATTTTGGAATTCCGGTCGAGAACATGTCGCCGTTTTTGTAGTACATCCACTTAGGCCCTCTAAGTTTCCTAAAGGGTTCCGTCATTTAATCTATTAGCTTATTTTCACCCGTGCTCTTACCTCTTCTCTCCTGCTTGCGCTGCAACTCTGAAGAAGTATAGAGTCGGAAGGCTACGGGCAAGACCTATTTCTCTAATCCTTTCAATTGCATCAAAACTAGGACGAGATTTTCCGTAGTACAACGAATAGGCTGAAATTCAATCTTTGCTGCCTTGTTAATTTTGCCGTCTATTTCTACTGAAATTTTTAAGAGTTGTATAATCACTAGGCAGGATTACGTGCAGTCGAACTTTAATAAATTCGAGACATTTATTTATCTACATTTCACGCGAACTGTATATGTTACCTGATATTTTATTAGCTAAAAAATGTCAATCCAAGTAACAATATTTATTTATATTATTGAAAAATATATTCATTGTGAAATTAATTATTTTTTGACTTTCACTAAATTAATTTAAATAAATAAATAGAATTTTATGAAGTAATAAAATGTAAAAAAAATAAACTATCATTCATACCTTAATAATGATAATAGTGTTTATCATTCGTACCTTAATATTTAGAATTATTGACGCGATAATTAATTGATGATTTTAACTAGTTTCACTCATTTTCAAGAGTCAAAAATGCAAATTATAACTAATGTTCATCGACGTTCAGACAACCATGCGACATACAAAATTGATGAAAATGATCATCATTGAAAATTGACGTCGAGTAATTGACCAACTATGAAAAAATATCATCATAAACATTTATTAATAATGTTTCTTTCTGATGATTCTAGTACAAAATGCATTATATATACATTTACTCCAAGTAATTTCTATTAATAAATTTGTATAGCTTTTTTACCCTACATAATACTGCACTGTACTCAAAGAATTTAATTTATCAATAGAAAACTATTAAATAAAATACATTATCGTGAAGTTAGAGTTCTGAAAACTATAATTTTTCAATACGTTTCTACCAAATTTCTAGTTTCTATCATCGGCTGATTAAAAACTACGATATACTGTCTAAAATTGTTTGAAAACAAAATACAGTTTTCATAACTCTACTTATGTTCCAAATATCTATCCCAAATGTAACGTCAGCAATTCGAATTGAACGGTAACGGATGCGTGGGGCTGCTGGTCTGACTCAACCTCCAGTAGCTCGTGTCTACACGAAGCCCGCTTATCTCCAACTGATTGGAGTACCAATCAAAATGGAAGTCAAAGCTTTCCCGGTTCCCTAAAACTTCAAGAGATTAACTATTCAAGCCATGCAAACTGATTGGTGTAGATGAAATTGCAATGGAAGAGCGGCTGGAAAAAATATAATAAAAAAATTGAATTAAACAAATTAATTTCCAATCATCACCCAACCATAGTAACATTCCGATATATTCATGATCGTTTAAATAGAAAAGTAAAAAGAGATACAGGGAGAAAGAGGGAGAATCCAGCAAAATACGATTTACACCCAGATCCATACATATTAGATTATATTGAGTAGAAAGGAAGGAAACAAAGTTTTTGTAATTAAGATTAAATTAACTTGAAACAGATTGCATAGACGTGAAATTCATAATACACAGTATTTCGCTTAAAGTTTCTATACAACAACAGATTAGTCAAGGTATTTGCCAAAGATATGTTAAACATAGTGCGATATGTGATAGATGTTGCCATAAAGATAACTGAACTAATTATTGCTAATACAGAATGAATGATAGATAATGATAAATAATGATAGATAATACTATTAGCAGGGATTAGAATTTTAACTATAGACTTGAAACTGAATAGACGTATATTCTTATTTCCATACTATTGCGAAAATTTAGTTCAATACGAGGGTGCACGACAGAATAATTGCAATCATACAAAAATCGCATGTTTACATCTTTTTATCTAGAACACTTGTATTTGGCATTCACTAGTATTTGGATGATATTAACGAATCGATGACGTTTGGCGCACTACATATTTTAGAGTAAATAAACAAGACACAAATAGATTAAAAAAATCATGTCGATTTCGCAATTGCTATAATATTTTTATAATTTGTGAATAAGGTACGATTTCTATTACATCATGATAAAAAAATCAATTAAAAGTGTTTTCGGTTTTTCACAATATGAAAATTTTGCTGAAATATTTTTATAGATTTCTTCAGTTGTTAAAGTATTATTATTGGAGAAAACGGTGCACGACCGAATAGCACTGAACATTCATTTTTAGTTCGATATATTAAGCTCACTTCATTCTAACTATTCAACATATGATTCAATTCTTATTATTTATTCTAATGTTTTCTTACTTATTTAACAATAAAACATTTAACAATTCGAAATAACGTGATCCAACTCATAACTTTCTTCAATTATATATATATATAATCAATTTAATCTCATTCATAAATAAATAAGTATTTGAAAATATATTCTTTTATCTTCATTTAACTGAATTCTAATAGAATCTTGTTTTACATATTACTTACTCTAGTCAAAGGTTATAGTTGAAAATGAAAGTAATCCCCCCGTTAATTATTATATACAGTTATATAGTTCACACACAGGTAAACGACAATCTATTCGATTTATTCCTAGACATAAAAGATTGATAATATTTAATGCTGCGTTAATTTAAGTTATATAATATTCCAAATTCTCCAATTAATGAAGTTTTAATGAGTGTTGCATACGGTTTAAATATCAGAATTGGAAAATTACTTACTAATCTTACTGTATTCCAAACAAATGTGAACGAAAGTTTAAGAATTTTCAAACCTATAGATCTTGCATTGAAGGAACGACCTGATTTGAAGACATTACAAGTTCGTATAAATGAAACTTTAAGTATTTACAAGGACTTTCTACTTTACGGTATAAATCTCATTCAAATAACAAATTAACATATTTTTTATTTCATAATTAAAGGAGACTGTAAATGAAAGACATTACGTAAAGGGTAAAAAGAATTGTAAAGATCTTATGGACAATAATACTGCATTTTTAGAACAGGATTTGCAGAATATCGTCAAAACAAAATTAACTGAACAAAGGGAGAATCTGGATCAACTATATACGGTTAGTAGTATTACCTATATTCAGATCACGAAGAATACGAAAAATAACTAAAAAAAACTTATTTTATAACATTAGACTTTGACATCTATCCAAAACAGATTATTCGGTAAAAATTTAGAAGAAGAGATCTCACTATGTAATCAGACAAAAAATCCATTTTGCAGACTGCAAGGGAACTATTCGACTACAGTTTTTAGATCCGAAATGTTTTCACGCGATCATTATAATGAACTCACATCGCCTAATTTAACATCGAAATACACCGAACTCTATGCATTTCCCCTATTACCAGCGAGAATAAAAATCGATATTATTAAACCAGTAAATGATTGCTTAAAAGCTTGATTTTATCTAAACTAATTTTAGATCTGAATTTAGAATTTTAAATTTCTGTTTTGAAAACACATAACCATAAAGGAGGTCAAGTTTAATTTATTTTAATTATATATGTATTAGTTTGCATAATTTCTTAAATTAAAGAAATGTATTAATGTTATTAATAAAACAATATTAATGTTATTTTCATTAATTGCTCATAAATAATATTTGTGAAATAAAAAATCTGTTATTTTTCGTCATTTCTATACCTGAACAATTGTATAAATTACTAATTCCATCATCAATCAATGCGTCAAATTTGTTTATGTTCCCTTTTCATTGATTTTCACTTATCCGTTTTTATTAATTGTAAGAAAATAACAATAATAAATAAGTTATATTCTAATATATTATTATAATAATATTAGATGAATTAAAGTATTAAGTCAAAACAAACCTTTGAAGTTTGGAATACCTTCAACTCTGTTGCATAGCATAATATATCTTTGGACACGCGGCGTAGGATTTTAGGATGTGGTACTTTAGGAGAAGGATAAAACTAAGTACTAATGTGGCTCAAGAGCCCGTACTTTGGGCCGACATGCCGAATATTCCATACAATGGTGCCTTTCGAGTCAAGATGCCTAAAAATGCTTTTTTAGTTTGGAACGCAAATGCTCTATCAAGTGACATTTTCAGTGAAAATTATAACACTGCAAGGTAGTTCTAACTCATTAACCCCTCTCCATAATTTATTTATTCTCCCGATAGATCGCTTGATTAAGTGCCTATTCCAAACACACCCTATTGAAAATTGTAGATAAAACGGTTAGTTCTAAATCAGTCATTCGGTTTTTAAGATTGAGCTCGTCATTACATAATGAAGAAACGATTTATTTCTATTTCAATATTTATAATCGAAATTTTATGTTCATAATATGTATATGTAAAATACATTAGATTTACATCACATTGCACAGAAGATCTGGACATTATATTTAGTGAAATAAGTAGAAACATGTGAATAAAGTAAACATGAAAAATTAATAAATATTTTTTTATTGGTCTTACAGTCCAATCAATTCAATCTAAAAATAAAAATAAAAATAAAACTAAAATAAAAATTAAAAATAAAAATTAAAAATAAAAATTAAATTAAAAATTAAATAAAAATTATAATGACAGTCAGACTCTCGTTGTTTACATTCACCCCCGTAGAATAATTTGAAAATAAAATATTAGCTGAAAACATTCTTTGTTAGTAAAGTGCAGTCTGACTGTCCCCAACACCCTTACCTAATTGAAGACCTGTCCAACGTTACGAGCTCGCTACGGCTCCTCATCAGGGGCTAAACTAAACCTTATATTCTAATCTATATATACCTCATCCCCACTACCAAATTTAGTAAATTAAATCTAAATTCCCCTTCTACACAAATTATTCAAAACCAATCAATTTAATAAGGAATGATAAATACTGTCCAATTTACTAGACTCTAACATTAAATTCACATTATTTCGATTCCTGGAAATGTGAATACTTTCAAGACTCTCCTTTTATTAATACCATATTCCAAAATATCCACATTCACAAAATCAAAAGAATGTAAAAACTTTAAACAATGCTTTTTTAAACCGGAAGTAACAGAGGCAAAATTATTGTTTTACCATATGTTAGAGGATTATCTGAAAGAATTAAAAAAAATTTTCGGAAATATAACATTCAAATTTTCTTTAAAAACAGCAATAATTTGAGTAGATTGTTTAATAATTGCAAAAATAGGGATGATTTATGCTTAAAATCAGAAGTTGCTTACAAGATTAATTGCATAGATTGTGATAAATACGATATTGGACAAACAGGTAGATATTTAAAAAAGAGAATTTATGAACATAAATATAGTTTACGCAATTAATAAACTACTGATGCTAGAAAAGATAACGCACTATATTTTCTATAGCTTCCTATATATTGACTTTATGCGCGATATTCCACACACTATTCTATCGTCATTGTATTATGTTATGAAATTTTATTTTATGTGTCTCATACATTAAATTTTTATTATAGCAATTAAAGAACATTCGCATATCGTGCATAAGTTTGATTTTATTTTTTAAAAAAAAAGCTATTTCAATTTTAAAAATAACAAAACCGATATGAAAAAATGAAGATTTTATTAGTAATTTTTTATTAGTAATTAATGAAGTTACTATCAGGTGAATGATAAGATTCAGCATTGTAACATTTGTAAAGACTAAGTACTCAAGTCATTGTATTAAAAAAACATTAAATCTATACAAAATTATATATTTGATTGAGTAAAATTTTTATGAAAGCCTATAAACTATAAAACAATATACTAAACTTTGCGATCAAAATCCGTGATTGCTACTATAATTGCGGTTGCATTTTACATTTGACTAAGTTTTCTTAACGTGAGTGCATTACTGTCTCACTATTAGATTTATTATTTTTGTAGTAATTTGATTTATTCCATCTAATATTCTACAGTCAATAACACCATTTTTTTGCAAATAATAAACAAAATGAAATCATATATTGTTCTCAATTATTGCCCTATGCTGTTCTGTTTATGTAAGAATATGAGTCATTGAAAGATATGCTAAATATTATTGACTCTTTGTCAATGTAAGAAATTAAATGCACAAGATTTTCGAAAAATCGGCATATGATCTACAGATGGTACTAGGATGTTTACTCGATCAAATTAAAAAATTTCAAACTGTCGTGGACAGCAGCTTAACAATACACAACCAATAGATTTTGGAATAAAAACTTACGCCCGAATAGGTCAGCTGCAGGTTTGTATAGCGTATATTCAATAATTACTGAAAAAAATAGCTTATTACAACAAGATTCTTATTACTGCAAGGAATTGAACAACCAATAATATAGCGGATAGATGTTCACATATTTCTTGGATTACAGTTTTCTTTTCCTGTGAATATCTAATAGATTTTTTAAAATTCATTTCTACTAGCGAATCTAATAACTTTAATTAATTGAATATTAAGGATATGCTTACAAGAAAAGCTTGAAAACCCGGCCTACCAGATTGCCAATTAAAATTTGATAATGCTAAGGAATCTGTATAGAAAGATTTTCAAAACATCGTTATGACAAAATTAAAAGAACAATCAGACAATTTGAAACAGTTTACAGCAGTAAGCAATATTCTCCCAAAAAATAATAAAATATTTAATAAACTTTTCTATTGCAATAGAACCTGAAATTTGTTCAAAGCAGGCTGAATGGTAATGCTTTAGAGGAGGAATTGAATGGATGTCCGAATTGCAAAATAACCAAAGATTTTAATCGCAAGGTTTATAACACAGAGACTTTATCAAAGACCATACGACAGAATTCACATCTGATCAATTACCATCGTTATATGTCAAAAAGTCGGAAGATCCGGGAAAACCAAAAATAATCGACGATCAAATATTTAATCCGGTGAATACATGTTTAACAAATATAAAATAATTTTTCTAACTAATCTTATGTCTGTTATTAAAGGATTACGATTTCACAATAAATAACACGAATAAATTATATGAAGCAGTTACAGTTATTTAACTATTATAAAATTATCATGGTGATATGGTTTGACCAGTGCTTCTAACGTTTTCTTTACGATTTTTGCAACATGTGGCCGAGCATTGTCCTGCTGAATAATGACATTATCGTGCCTTTTAACATATTGTGGTCGTTTGATCGTCAATGCTCGGCTCAATTGCATCAGCTGTTGTTGGTAACGTTATCCGGTGACGGTTTGATAGTGTTGGGGTAGTTCGTAATAGATTAGTCCAAGCTGATCCCGACAAATGCACAACATTAGCTTCTTGCGATGAATGTTTGGCTTGGGCATTGAAGTACAGGCATGCCCGGGCTAACCCCATGAGTTCCTACGCTTTGGGTTGATAAGTGAATACACTTTTCGATTTCCGTCACGATTCGATGTAGAAATCCTTTGCTATTTTGCTTTTGAGCAATTTTTCGCAAGCGAATAAGCGATGCACGACGTCTCTTAGCTTCAGTTCGTAACGAACCCAATTTCTTTGCTTTTGGACCATACCCAGGGTTTTGAGACGTTGTGACATAGCTTGCTGAGTCTTGTGATATATAGCCTTTTTATAAAGAAGCGAAATATAGATACATAGTTTCGTAATTATTGGTAACGCGACTTCCTATCTTACCATCATTTTTTTTTAAACTTTAATCGCACCCGTATAGAAAGCTATATCAGCTTAAAAAGGAAATATTTCATACTATATTTCATACCACTGCTATGGAAGTAAATATTCTATTTTATGAGTTTTCCCTTTTTATTAATTATAATAATATTAATATATAATTACAATGATACTGGGATTACAAGTATGTTTTAAATTTTTTGCCAAAATTTGAGGTTTTATTATGAAAGTATCTTTCATTGGAAGCTATAAATATTTCCCATATTTCTAAATATTTATGAATTTCAGGCCAGAAAAATATTTCGCCTTTCGACAATGCTCCATGTCACAGTGCGTTCAGTGCTTATCAGTTTTTGGCATCTAAACGCATCGCAATGTTAACACAACCGCCCTATTTACCGGACATTTCATCGTGCAACTTTTTGTTATTCCCCATTTGAAACAATTCGTCAAAGGTCGACATTTTGACTCCGTTGAATGCATTCGAGAGTCTGTAGCGAGGGTACTCGGAGACGTCCTATAAAGAAATATTTCAGATTTTACGAAAACTAGAAAATTCGCTGGAATAAGTGTATAGATGCGGGGGGGCGGGTACTTTGAATGGGGATCGCAGCGATGTACCTTAATTTTTAAATATATAGATTTTTTAATTTTGTCGCATTACTTAATTGTTTGACCTCGTACGTAGAAAATATAAATACTGATACTAGGAAATATAAGGCACAATATTTTATGTATCTTCACACGTATTGACTTTATGTGTGATATTCCTTAATTTATTCTGTCGTCATTGTATCATGTTATGACGTTTCATTTTATGAAGTTTACGAATGAAAATGAAAGATTATGTACTGTTGTGTTCCACACATTAACTTTTTATTATAGCAATTAAAAAACACTTCTACATCGTGCACAAGTTTAAATATTCAGTTTGTAGAAATAATTTTGAGTGAAGGATCTATCAGGGGATTGATAAGATTTGAGATTTTAAAATTTATAAAGAATAAGCGTTCAAATAATATTATTAAAAAAAATTAATTTGATATAAAATTAGTTGTTTATGTTCGTCAAATTTTTATTAAAGCCTGCAAGCTACAAAATAAAATACTAAACTTTCAGATCAACATTCATTACAAACGGTATTCTAATTACGGTTGCATTTTATATTTGAGTAAGTTTCCGTTAGGCGATTACTTTGCGTTCTTAACATTTATTATTATTAAATTCAATATTATTAATATTTCTTAATTAATAATATACTATATTTCACACTTAATAATAATTAATAATAAATCCATTCTTGTGATAAATAATAAGTACGATGAAATCATGTATTATCTTAATTTTGGTCCTCTACTGTTCTGTTCAGGTAAGCAACATCATTTATTTAAGGTCATGCTGAATATCATTAATTGCCTGTTAATTTAAGGAATTAAGTGCACAAGATTATCGACAAATCGCATCTGGTATACATACGGAAATAGTAGATTTACTCGCTAAGTTTAAACAATTTCAAACTGTTGTGACCAATACCTTAACGAATACACAACCGATAGAATTTGGAATCAATGGGAACCCCCGAGTAGGTCAGCTCCAGGTCTGTATAGAGTATCAATGATAGTTACTACGAAAAATAGCCTATTGTTACAAAATTCGAAATTGAATAACAAATAATAAGCTGGTATTATTTGAATTGAGTGATGTCAAAAATATACATAAAACATAATGTTTGGGGTAAAAATTTTTCTGACGATTATATAATAGTTTTTTTAAAATTCGTTTCTGATAGTGACAGTAATAAATTTAATGATTTGAATATTAAGGATACGCTGAAACGAAAAGCTGGACAGCCCGGCGTTCAAGATTGCCAATTAAAATTTGATAATGGTAAAGAATCTGTGCAGAACGATTTTCAAAATATTTTAATGACTAAAATAAAAGAACAATCAGAGAATTTGAAACAGTATGTAGCAGTAAGTGTAACAATGTTCTGCGACCGAAAAATAATAAAATATTCAATAAATGTTTCGATTGCACTAGAACCTGACATACATTGAAGGTAGGCTGACTGGGCCTGCCTTAGAGGAGGAATTGCATGGATGTCCGAAGTGCAAAATAACCAAAGAATATAATCGCAAGTCCTTTGATTCTGGAAATTTTGTTAAAGACCATACGACTGAATTCAATTCGTCTGATACACTAATATCGGCGTATAACACACAGTACGTAGATCCTGTAAAACAAAAAAAAATCGATGATCAAATATTTACTCCAGTGAATGCATGTCTAGGAAAATTGAAATAATTTGTCGAGTTAACATTATGTATGTTACTAAAAGATTTCACAATAAATGATTAAAGAATTAATTAATAATCCCTGTATACAATTAAGATTAAAATAAATCACCGTTCAGAACTGGAAGGTAAAAATAAACTACGTTATTTCGGACCTATTACATTAATTTCACTACCATATATATTATGGTGATATGGTTTTACATTCCATAGGTATCACTCATGTTCCATTTAAAAATATGGTACATCATTACTAGTTGAATTCAATTTCTGACAAATATATGACAAATATATATATATATATATATATATATATATATATATATATATATATATATATTTGTTATATGCCGATGCATAGGCCCTTCAGAGTCTTTCGCGCGTTTATGCCGAAAGCGTCTTCGCCACGGCGACTCCGGGCCAATCAGCGCTTGCGACCACCAACAGAGCCTTACGGCGCCACAGGGGTCACAAGCGCAAAAGAAATAAAACAAAGGGGTTGCGGACAGAACGAAAAAGAAAGGAGCGGGAGGAAGAGAGATCCGAACCTCCCGGGATCCCGGCCGGCCCACCCATGCGACTGAAACTCTCGTCTAAAACCAAACCAGTGCCTTGTTATTTGTCCGTAAAAACATCCTAAGGCCACCAAACAAAGAGAGAGCGGCGCATTCCCGCGTCGCTGACCGACCAAGGAAGAGAGGCCCAGCTCCGCCGCACCAATAGCGGCCGGGTGGAGAGAGAGGGAGCAGCGCCGGCGCACGGCGGTCTACCCATAGCGGCCGAGCGGGCCGCCCCCGCACGCACCGCTAAGGGCGGCTCGAGCGAAAACACTGACCGAGCCGCCGCCACCACCGCAGTAAGCGCTACCGGAGGTGGTGAACTACAAGGCCGGCAGAGGTCACTACACGACCTCACTCCTTTCCTCCTCCTCCTTCCCGGCTAGTCTCTACCTCATCGGCCCTTCTCAGAGCCGTCTCGTACGTAGAAGACGAGGTAAGCCATCCTCTCCTCCTGACCTGCGGGGGGTGTTTCGCCTCGTAGGCACTTCTCAGGGCCATCCCGTTCGTAGGGGACAGGGCGAGCCACCCACTCTCCCCTCTTTCCCCCCTCGTCCTCCCGTCCACAGACAGGGTCTGGGTCCGATCCGGAAATCCGGATCAGACAGACGGTGTCCGCGGTGTGGACTCCGGGTAGGGCACCCCTCCGAAAGGAGTTACGGGCATGGTGCCCAGTAGCTTCAATTAGCAGTCGTGCCCAAGGCCTCCGGAGACCCACTGACACGTCGAGAGATGCGCCTGGGAGGTTGTTGGAGGACGAGCTCCCTCGGGGCACTCTCCGGGCTCCGTGTTCGGAGCCCTTCTTTATTCTCACTCCCTACGGGCCGGCGGTCGAATCGAGTTTCGGGGATCGGGGTCGAGGCCACTCAGGCCTTAAGAGAGCTGGCCATGAGGGAGATATATTCATTTTTCAACCGACGAGGACGGATGGATGAAGCCAGCCAACCCCTACCCAGCAGCTTTGGAGGGACGGCCTCGCCGTAGGCCTAGTAGGCGCAACCAGCGGCAGCGCGCCAAGCGCAACTCGCGGCGCCATCGCAATCGGAATGTATTTCCTGAGCCCTCTACGGAGGACATTCGGGAAGCTGACTTGGGGCTACTCAGCCTCGTACTCTCGGAGGCCACCTCGGAGCACGAGGAGCCGAGGAAATCTGTCCGGAGTGCGGTGATTGTACCGAGCGCTCCGGAAACACAAGATATGCGGGCCGAGATCGGCATCAGCCGTTTCACTGGGCCCACCCTCGTGATTCCCCCTGCGGCCTCCCTTGGCAGAGCTCGCAGCGGTCTCAACCACCTTCAAACTCCCCGACCGGAGCCTTTCACCGATTCAGCGGCGTTTGAAGGAGAAGGATTTCGCGGCGATCTCATGCATCGGCTTAGTAGGACACGCTGTTCCACACCGAAGTCGGAGCGCAAGTCGGAGGCGAGCAGTGCGCACATTCTGTCCGCGCCGTTCGTCTCTCTATGTCGGACCCCTCCCCGATATCACCCCCGGTAGCCACCGGGAGGAAAAAACGGCCCTTTTCAGGGCCACCAAAGAATTCCACATATTACAAATTTGTTTCGGATATTCTTCCCTCTCTCCCGACTTCTAAGCCACCCATCCGCCGACCCGTTTATTTAACATATTATTTACATATAGCTTGTGCGGGGATATTGAACTTGGTATTTGGGCAACGGAATACGTTACCCAGATGTGTAACGACCATTTCTATGAGGAGTTTTGTGTTCGTATAATGTATTTTTTTAAATTTCTTTTGTAAAAAATTGGAATTCGATCCAAGGTCGTACTTTGTTTTTTACGTTTCTAAAAGCTTTTTTTCAAACATTGAGTTAAACCAAAAAATAAAATTATTTCTTTCAATGTCAATAATATTATTTTTATTTTTTACGACATTCATTTTATGAACGCTACGAATGAAAATTAAAGAATATGTACTAGTCTGTCTCATACATTAACTTTTTATTATAGCAATTAAAGAACATTCACACATCGTACACAAGTTTTTATATCATTTCTTTTAAAAAAAGCTATTGCAAATTTTAAGAATAACAAATTCGATGCGAAAATATTAAGATTTGATAATTAATTTTTCATGAAAACACTGTCAGAACAATAATAAGATTGCGGATTGTAAAATTTATAAACATTAATGTTTCAAATAATATTTTTAAAAAAAAATTTAATTATATATAAAATTATTTTTTTAGCATTTAAGCTATAAAATAAAATACTAAAATTTGTGATCAATATTCATGGTTAATAAATTGTATTCATAAATTCATGAAATGTATAAAATTTAAAGTATTTATTAAAAAATTATTTTGTAAAATTTTTCATTTAACGTAAGTATACTACTATCTGCGTTACTCTCATTACATTTGCATTTTACATTTGAATAAGTTTTCTTTAAGCGATTACATTGCATTCTCATTATTTATTATTATTGAATTCAATACTATTAATATTTTTTAATTAATAATATACTATATTCTACAGTTAATAACGAATCCATTCTTTTGGCAAATAATAAGTACGATGAAATCGTGTATTATCTTAATTCTGGTCCTGTACTGTTCTGTTCATGTAAGCAACATCACTTACTTAAAGACATGCTGAATATTATTAATTGTATGTTAATTTAAGGAATTAAGTGCACAAGATTATCGAAAAGTAGCTTCTAATGTACATGAGGACATCGTAGATTCACTCGCTCAGCTTAAACAATTTCAAATTGTTGTGGCCAACACCTTAAAAAATACAAAACCGATAGAATGTGGAATCAATGGGAACCCTCGAGTTGGTCAGCTGCAGGTCTGTATAGAGTATCATTGATAATTACTACGAAAAATAGCCTATTGTTACAAGATTCGAAATTGAATAACCAATAATATAGCTGATACTAAAGTACCCGTGTTGGAAGGCAGAGGACGTTCCTTTGGGAAGCTAGTGTTATTATCGTGTGCTGCCATCTATCAAACGACACCAAAACAAATTTCAGACTGATTAATACGTTAGTTTAGATTTGCCAGCCATTTGAGTAAGACGTGTTTCGTGATTTTCGGTAACATGGAAAAAGAGCAGTATCGTTCGGTAATTCGATTTTTATTTTTGGATGGAAAAAAATGTGAGAAAATAAGAGCACAGTTGGATGCTGTTTATGCGGAGACGTCACCATCTATTGCCAGAGTTAGATATTTGTTCGATGAATTTAAACGTGGGTCAACATCTGTTTTTGATGAGGAACGAAAGCATTAAAAAATTTCACGATATGATTCTCGCTGATCGACAAACGAAAGTGCGCGAAGTAGTAGAGGCCTTAGGTGTGTCGTCCGGAACGGTACTTAATATTTTACATGATAAGTTGGCTATGAAAAAATTGTCGGTCCAATGGGTGCAGCGATTGCTCACGGAAGACACGCGGAAGCGGTTGTAAGCAGTGTTTGGAACAATTTAAGCGAGATCCGAAGGACATTTTGCTTCGAGTTGTCACCGTCAATGAAGCTTGGGTTGATCATTATAGACCAGAATGAAACAATGAAAACAATGGATTTCTCGTAGTGACTCTGCTCTAAAGAAGGCAAAGAGGGTCCTATTGACCGAAAAAATTATGGCGACGATTTTTTGAGATATGAAGACCATCATTCTGGTAGACTTTTTAGAGAAAGGAAGAACGATGACTGGACAATACTACAGTGAGTTATTGGACAGTTTCGACAAAAAATTGAAGGGGACCCAGCTACATTTGGTGAAAACAAAAGATGTTTCATCACGATAAAGTACCAGCATATTCATCTGTAGTTCACATTCCACCAAACTGCATGAATTTCATTATCAATTGCTGCCGCACCCGCCGTATTCAACTGATCTGGCTCCATGCGACTTCTTCTTGTTCCCTAACATGAAGAAAAGGCTCGCGGGAAAAATTTTTTCTTAAACAAGGAAGTCATCGCCGACACAGAGGCTTATTTTGGAGAGTTCGAAAAATCTTTTTTTTGAGAGGGGTTAAAAAATGGTCAGAACGTTGGGAGAAATATCTTTCTAATCAGAGCCTATACTGAAAAATAAAAAAGAAAATTTTGAAAAACTAGTGTCTTCATTTCTAACACGGGTACTTATTGCACTGCCCTCCTATTTTAATGGAGTGATTCCAAAAATATACAGAAAACATGATGGCTGGCGTAGAAATTTTTCTGACGGTTATATAATAGTGTAAATATATAATATTATTTTTTCAAATTCGTTTCTGATAGAAAAACTAATAAATTTAACTAATTGAATATTAAGGATATGCTTATACGAAAAGCTGGAAAGCCCGGCCTTGCAGATTGCCAATCAAAATTCGATAATGGTAAAGAATCTGTACAGAGAGATTGTCAAAACATCGTTATGACTAAAATAAAAGAACAATCAGACAATTTGCAACAGTATGTAGCAGTAAGTGATACAATATTCTGAGGCCAAAAAATAATAAAATATTCAATAAATGTTTCGATTGCACTAGAACCTGACATACATTGAAGGCAGGCTGACTGGGCCTGCCTTAGAGGAGGAATTGCATGGATGTCCGAAGTGCAAAATAACCAGAGATTTTAATAGCAAGGCCTTTGATACTAGAAATTATGTTAGAGACCATAAGACTGAATTCAATTCGTCTGATACATTAATATCGGCGTATAACACACAGTACGTAGATCCTGTAAAACAAAAAAAAATCGATGATCAAATATTTAATCCAGTGAATGCATGTCTAGCAAAACTGCAATAATTTTTCTAAATAAAAATCATGTATATTACGGAAAGATTACGATTTGACAATAAATGATTAAAAAATTAATCAATAATGACTGTATTTCGTTTTATGAAATCTACGAAGGAAAATTAAAGCATATGTACTATTTTGTCTCATACATTAACTTTTTATAATAGCAATTAAAGAACATTCACGCATCGTGCACAAGTTTTATTTTATTTCTTTTAAAAACAGCTATTACAAATCATAAAAATAACAAATCTGAAAATATTAAGTTTTTATAATTAATTTTTAATGAAGACACTATAAGAAGAGTGATGAGATTGAGGGTTGTAACATTTATAAGGAATAAATGTTCAAATAATGTTATTAAAAACAAATTTAATTATATATAAAATTATTTTTTTCAGTCAGTGAAATTTTTATTACAGTCTTCAAGCTATAAAATAAAATACTCAACTTTGCAATAAATATCTATGATAAATATCCACTGACTCGTACTCTAATTGCAGTTGCATTGTACGTTTGAGTAATTTTCAGTAGGCGATTACATTGCGTTCTTATTATTTATTATAATTCTTACAGTATTGATTGAATAATTTGATTTAGTTCTTCTGAGCATTCCAAATTATCAATTCCTTCACAATATTCCTCTATTATTTCTTCTATTTAATACATTCAAGAATATTGAATGAATGTTAATTAAATAATTTTTTTTTGGAAGAGATAATTTCTGATATGAGTGCAAAGATTCAAAATTATTATTTCTCTAATTAATAATTTAGTATATTCAACCAGCAAAAAATCTATTCTTTTGACAAATAATAAGCAAGATGGAATCTCGTATTTTCTCAATTCTTGTACTGTGCTGTTCTGTTCAAGTAAGCAAAATCACTCATTTAAAGACATGCTGAATATTATTCATTATTTTTAATTTTAGGAATTTAGTGCACAAAATTATCGAAAAAAGGCATCTAATATACGTAAGACAGTAGGAGATTTACTCGTTCAGTTTAACAAATTTCAAACTGTTGTGGACAACAGCTTAGCAAATTCTCAACCGATAGATTTTGGAATAAAAACTAACGCCCGAGTGGGTCAGGTGCAGGTCCGTATGTAGAATCTTTGATAATTACTGAAAAACAAGCTTTTAATACAGGATTCGGCACTAGGATATAATATTTTTTAAGTAAGAAAATATAATTCAATGTTATCAATTAACGATATATATATATATATATATATATATATATATATATATATATATATATATATATATAATAGTATCCCCTCGGCATTCCCGGCTCAGCTTCGCCCCAGATAATAATTTAACCAATTTATGAAATCATAAATTATAATATATTTTTATATATTATATATAATTTATAATATTATTTTAATATAAATCATAAATTATAATAGTTTTTTATAATATATAGTTTTTATTATAAAACTACCTTTCTGAATTCATAGTATAATCTTGACACGGTAAATCAATGTAGAATTAATAATATAATTGATATCACTTCAATTTATTATTAACGATCTTAAAAATATACACTAAACATAGTTGCTGGATTAGAGTTTTTTCTTCTTGTGAATAAATAATTTTTTTTTTTCAAATTCTTTTCTGATAGTCAAAACTAATAAATTTAACTAATTGAATATTAAGGATATGCTTATACGAAAAGCTGGAAAGCCCGGCCTTGAAGATTGCCAATCAAAATTCGATAATGGTAAAGAATCTGTACAGAAAGATTTTCAAAACATCGTTATGACAAAATTAAAAGAACAATCAGATAATTTGAAACAGTATGTGGCAGTGAGTATTACAATATTCTGTTGGTCAGAAAAGAATAAAATATTTAATAAACTTTTCCATTGCAACAGAACCTGACATATATTCAAAACAGGCTGTTTGGAACTGCTTTAGAGGAGGAATTGCATGGATGTCCGAAGTGCAAAGTACAGAGAGAATTTAGTCGCAAGGCCTTTGATTCTGGAAATTTTGTGACAGACCATATGACAGAATTAACATCCAAGCAATTACCATCGTTATATGCCAAAAAGTATGTTGATCCGGGAAAACAAAAAATAATCGATGACCAAATATTTGATCCAGTAAATGCATGTCTAGCAAATATAAAATAATATTTCTAAATAATATTATGTCTATTACTAAAAGATTCTAATTTCACAATAAATAACATAAATAAGTAATTAATGTTTACTGTATACATTCCCTCCATGGAATTCCAATATATATATATATACATAATGTTTTTCATTGAAGTCAATCAAACAATAATTTGTTTTCTTTAACTTGAAAACATTCAAAAACAAGAAATAAATATAAAGATGAATATCTCTCTGAGTATTAGGTGAACTAGTTGACGTGACAGGCTTGTAAACCGGAACTGAAAGATAAAAAAATTCACTTTTGTTAATTTTTGTAAATTAACGGTTTGTTAGAGCAATTAAATAACCTATGAATACCATGCACTAGTTTTATTGCATTGTTTTTCGTAAAAAATAGATTTAACGTATTTTTTAGTTACAGCCATTATTTCGTATTTAAAAGTTAGAATACCCATCTGAAAATCTCAAATTTTCAAAACTTTTATAATTAATTTTTAATTAAAATGCGATTGCATTTTACATTTGTTCTTTACAAATACATTGAAAATCTCCGTCGTTGATTAGCACTAATAGTTGGAATGAAAAGTAGAGTAAAGTTCAATAACATAAATAAAATCTACATTTGACTAAATTTTCTTTACGTGAGTGCACTACGTTCTTACTATTACATTTATTATTTTTACAGTAATTTATTGCATCTGACCAGTCCATTTGATTCATTCCTTCACAATATTCATTTATTATTTCTTGTCGTAATCAATAAAGTTACAAAAAACAATAGCGATTAAGAATATCTAATGACTGCTAATTAAATAATTTTTTTTGAAGAGATAATTTCTTACATGACGGCAAGGACTCAAATTTATGAATATTTCGGTAATTAATAGTATAATTTATTCTACAGTTAATAAATGCATTCTTTTGGCAAATAATAAGCAAGATGGAACTAAGTATTCTCTTAATTGTTGGCATGTGCTGTTCTGTTCAAGTAAGCAAAATATTACATCTAAAGTCACGAGAAAAATTATTATTGAATACATGTTACTTTAAGGCGGACTTAGATGCAGACGATTTTGCGGAGTTTGCAACTAAGTTACATGTGAAATTAGGTAATTTACTCGTTCAGTTTAATCAATTTCAAACTGTTGTGAATAACAGTTTAGTAAATGTACAACCTATAGATTTTGGAATAAAAACTAATTCTCAAGTAGGTCAGCTAGAGGTATGTATACAGTATCTCCCGTAAATAATTAACAAAAGACACGATGGCAACGTGATTCGGAATTTCACAGCTATTCGTTATTTTGTTATCACCTATTTTGATCATAAGGAGTGATTTTTTTTTGTCATTCGAATAACGTATAATAAATATTTTCTAAAAGTAACTTAAGTGATAAAAAGGTTATTTAATATTATTTAGTAGAAATAATATAGAATGATTCGCTTTTATTAAACAAAATATCATAATGAATTTAACTACATATTTATGATCATCATCCGATAATAACGGAGGTTCCTGAGAAACGTGACGACTATAATTACGGTAACTTTTTAATACTCAGAGCAGAACATTCACTTTGATAGCAAATATGTACATGTATCATGTATTATGACACTACCTTTCTGATAGCATAATCGTGATTCGATAATACAGTATAGAAACAGCAATATAACTGATATATTTGAATTGAATGATTCAAAAATTATACAGTGAATAGAGTTCCTGGCTAATACTTTTTTATCTATCTATATATATATGCAATAATTTTTTAAAATTCATATGTAATAACGAAATTAATAAATTTAATGATTTTCATATCAAGAATGTGCTGACACAAAAAGAATCAAAATCGGCCATCCCAAATTGCCAATTAAAATTTAAAAATGGTAAAGAATCTGCACAGAAAGTGCTACAAGACATCGTTATAACAAAATTAAAAGAACAATCAAGCAATTTGAATCAGTATGTAGCAGTAGGTATTACAATATTCAATGGCCATAAAATAATAACATATTTTAATAAATTTTTCTATTCCCCTAGAACCTGACATATATTCAAAACAGACTGATTGGAAAAGCTTTAAGAGAGGAATTATCAAAATGTCCAGACTGCAAAATACTCTACGAATATCATAATGCAGCCTATAATACTGAAAATTTTGTGAAAGACCATATGACAGAATTAACATCTCCACAACTACCGATGTTATATGCCAAAATGTATGCAGATCCGGTAATAGATAAAACAATTAATGAGGAAATACTTAATCCAGTGAATTCATGTCTAGGAAAACTACATTAATTTTTAAACATAATGTTACGTTTATTAATCAATTAACAGGTTGAGAGGTCAAGAATGTCATTTTTAATAAAGAACGCCTTTCTCCTATTTGTTACAAATAGGAACTGAGTATTTTTCAATATTCCTATGTGTTTTTTATCAATTTCCAAATAAATATAATAAAAGGGATTCAGAATTTTAAGCAGATAATAGAAAAATGTATATTATATTTTTTGACAACTACTAAATATTTGTTCATTTTAAGAAAACTCTGTAACTGGATAATAAAACACTCTCCACGACTTGTTGGCCTTAAGAATCATGTTTCAGTAGAATAGAAAAGTTTGAATTAAATAGGCATTCCTTCGTATTTTTTAATCTTCAATCTATCAATCTTCGTTCACACGTATAATACTTTGTAAACTAATTGAAACAGTAGTTAAGTCAATTCCCATTACAGATTTAATTAATATATTAAAAATTTCATTTGAAAAATTTTATGAAAAAATTTCCGTTTTCTGGTCGTATAAAGGTTAATAAAGAAAGAATTGAAGATTTTATTTATTAGAAACAAAAAAATCATTTTGTAGGATATATGCTAATATCATACAGTATTAATTTTTTTAAATATAAAAATTAACTATAATTGATTGATTTTTCTTTTAAATACATGCTAAACTACGAAGCAGAGAGATCGGCTATTGAAAATGGCTATAAGAGATTTTACAAATTAGATTTAAGATTTACAATAGATGCTTAAATACATAATATAGTAGATAATTCTCGAGAATAGTATATATTAATGCAGGGAATCCTAGAAAATAAAATCAAAAGTTATTTGTATTATAATAAATGTACAATTTAAATAGCTGAACTACCGAACAAACTTATGAAATCAGTACTAGCAGTAAGATTTGAGAATCTAGCATATAATTCAATGTATAAAACTGTAAAAATTATTGTGGAGTATTATATTATGATTGTAATAATTCCATGCTTGTACACAATTCTTTTTAACATAAAAAATATCCTAAAAATTGATATTAAGATTTAAATGTTTTATTAGTTACTTGGTAGGTCTAAATTTTTTAATAGCTTTGTCATTGTAGTGCATAAATAATATTAATGTTTTAAATGTTTTTTCTCCATTAATTGTTCAATTCTAAAAGACCTGTTCTTTAAATTTTCTTTTCATGTTTATCGGTTTACTATCAAAATATTAAGCGGGCTATAGTGACGTATTCACTTGGAGTATATCCAGATTGACATAATGAATAATTGAAGGCAAAATAAATATAAATAACCTTGATTTGGCCACATTGATCACAACCTTGCTATGAATTTAGATTTTTAAATTGCTTTTATGAATAATTAATTTTTTAAATAAAATGAAATAATAGTTTTTACTAAATAATTCAGCGGATTATTTATATAATTTGAAGTCACTGTTTTGTATTAGTACGTGCAACTTTAGTATTAGTAAATTTGTCTTACAAAAGTGAGCGTGTTTCGATACTTTCTAAACACCTTGTGAGCTTATCAACTAAAATCAGAAAGAAGTATCAACACCCTATCGATATATTATAATAATATGTTATAAATCATTTTTTTATTATTTTTAATTTTTAATTTTTAACCTAATTTAATTTAAATTTTGCTTTTAGTGGTAAGTTCTATTTCAGATTCTTCGGGGGTGATCATAAATAAGCAGAGACTGACTGTCATTATTTTAGTATAATAGATTATAGTATAAATACTTTAAGACGAGTAAAAATATTTATTAATGTAATTTAAAACAGTCAAGGTAAGTACAAATTCTAATTTTTAACTGACGGTTTAGATTTAGTCACCAGAGGTATTAAAAGCCGCCTCGGCAGCGCGAATAATAAACATCGTAAAGCCAAGGGTGGAGAGAAGAGGGAGAGGAGGATGGAGATGAAAATCCGGGCCGGGAGATTTTCGCGAAAAGCCCGAGATTCATTATCCATCGTCGGTGGCCCCGCGTGTATATGAACCGGGAAAGGCTGGGCCAAGGTAGGGCATGTTATAGGCCACTGACGCGATTGTAACCTCTCCCCTCCCATACGTGGTAGAAGGGCTTAGCGTCTTCTTCGCGAGCTCGCAAGCCTGGAGCTGCTGCGGAAACAACACAGCACATGGCCAGCATTGGCACCGTCGTCGTCGAGCTTGGGGAGACGAGGGGAGCCTCGCGGAGCCTGTAATATTTGGGATTAGTGGGGGAATCCAACGTATACAAACACGGAGCTCCGCGCCGAGTTCGTAGGCGCGTACTTTCGCCTGCATGCTCCACCTCGCACCCGTGTTCACCTCGATATTTATATTCTTGTTAATTCAGCTCTGGCGGAAAACGGCGGATTAGAGAGATAAATTTCGGAATTGCCGAAGGAATAACAGGGCCTTTCAGGCAATACAACTTTTTCACATCTCGATAGTTTCAATTTTTAACACGCCCGTTTTTATTCTTATTTAGTGTTTATGAAGTTAATAGTTGTATTATAGTAATTATAATACTGATTTTGTTTTGATTTATTGAAATATATCAATATATGTTTGGACTATCAAAAATCCACTCGACTGCCTCTTTCTTATCACATGTAAATGATTTCGTATTTAAATACATACGAGTTTTTTCAAACGTTTATTTAAATGTAGCATTCACCATGTTACACTATAGTCCATTGTTAATCACAAAGTCACTGAATAAATAAATATAGTCAGAAAATATTATTTTCTAAGAATCCAGGAATTCAGTGATAAATCTGCGTGAAAATATCAAAGTATCAGCCCATTCTGCGATCAGAATCATACCTATAAAGAAAACCTTTTTTTTTTTACCATCGAGTAAACCAAATCAATGGTTCTTCCTTTGCAGATCATAATCAAGATAACATCAGTCTCAGGAGCGGTACATAGTAAAAAGACAGCGCAAAAGTAGCAGACGATGGCTCCAGTTGAACGCCCTGGCATAGAGGCAAACTCAGGATGGAACAAGGGGTGATGGTACTCTCATTCGCCAATAAATTTCTATCCGTGGCATCGATCACAACCTTCTATTTTGTTCATTGGACTTTTGCCGACCGGAGCCACTCGATTCAATTCGCGGATGCACCGGACAGGTATATATGTCTCGGTACGGAGGTGAAACCCCCTCCATCCCTGGTAATGGATGACAGGCCTGGCTTTAGCCTTGCCAAGAAAGCGGACAGCCCAGCCCAGAACTTTTCCGGCACGCGGCCCACCCTTAGCGCTCCTGGCTCTAGGTTGGTTTCTGTCACTTGGTCGCCTGATTACTGGCTTCGGTGTAAGCTGGAGTTCGATCGGCTCTATGTCGTACAGAATTAGCCACTGAATGAATAAAATTTCAGCCAGGATAGAGAAATCAGATCATAATTTTAAGAGATTCATCATTTATTTTTAATGAAATGCAGATAAGAGCCTGGTTCATCATATACTCATAATTAGTTCAATTTAACAATGAGTATAGTTTAAAAATGATACAACAATTAAAAAATTTAATATCTCATAATTTTATTACATTAAGCAAATCAGCTGTTATTTAAAATAATTATTTACATTTCAAATTTTATTTAATCTAGAGTCTCATTTGGAAAATAGATTAAAAAATGTTCAGTGGTTTATGCATAATCCATTTATTATCGTTGCATAATATTAATGCTGCTCATAATAGCATTTAGTAAAAATAGATTTCTTTCAATGCTCTGTACTTAAAGAGATAAATTGAGAAATTTATTTCAATGTGACTTGTTCAAATGAGATAAGAATTACTGTTTTAGTACTAAACTTAGTATCTTAGCAGGAGTGAGAAGGATGTAGTTCGCAGTAATGAGATGCGTGTCGAATTGTCATGAGAACTGAGAATAGGACTATTAAGCATTAGGTAACTTCAATGAAAATTCTCTAAGTGACAGACTAACTTTGATTAAAGCAATATTTTCACTCTACATATACGTAACATAATTCTCGTTATCCATGAGATAATCTCCCAATATTTATGGAAACATGAACAACAATTCTAGCAATTATGATTGACTTATAATTTATTATAATTCCAGTTTCAATTATATTGATAACTAGGTATGCATAAAAAAGAGAGAAAAAGAGATGAAAAAATATTTTGTTTTAATTAAGGAAGTGATAATATAGACGCTATCTTCTTCGATCTTGCTTTACCATTCCTTCTGGTTGACAAAGATTGGAAAAGTAGAAAGACTTAGCAGCATGTTGTCTTTCAAACCAAATAATTTCTGAGAGTCATAGTATCCTAGTACCCTTCTGTAAACTTGAAAATAATGCCCGACTCTTGCCACTATCCCGTGGTCTTCTGAAATCTTCGCCATATAACTAACTCTGGTGAGTTCATTTAGCGTGATCATCGGTAGGCTACGTAGAGGACTCAGTTAATGTTCTCCAACGCCCACTATGGCTCGACAGGGGCAATGTAATCAAGAGAGAGAGAGAGAGAGAGAGAGAGAGAGAGAGAGAGGAAGAGGCAAGGAGAGGGCAAAGGAAAGATAGGGAGAACGTGGCGGAAGGATATGGACATTTAAGAGTAGTGAACTGTTCCCATTATGGTGGAGTGCGCGAGATATCTCTTCTGAAGTGTGATGCAAATTTTTGGAGATGTCTCGCGTGTTTTATGGGCTTCAGCACCGAGGGAAAGGTATAGAAATATAGAAAGAGAGAGATAATTTTACTCTTTTTAAATCTTATGGATAAATCTGAAGATTGGAAAAATGTAGATTTCAGCAGGGGTAGTATTTGTTTTCCTCGGCTTATTATAATATTTATGGAGCCTGAAAGTTGATTTAGTTTTAAAGTTAATAAATAATCGTGCGGATTTTGAATCCATGAATATTTCGTAGATCGAATACCATTATCATTTAAAATTAAGATTCATTTATTCATTTAAACTTTTTCCTTATGTGGTTCTTAAAATAATAACTTCTTTAAAATTCTATTAAAATATTAGAAAGATAAAATATAATATAAAATGTAAGATAAAATATATGTTGTCAATAATTTTCTCTTGAATAATTCTTCTGATTCTTGAATAAACTTCAAAACTATTCACCCATCAGTATTCATGTAGAATATATTAAAAAGACACGTAATGCCTCCTCGAGGAGTAATCCATAATATAAGACAGTCTGACCACAGAAGTTTTACTTTGTTTTACTTTTACTTTTACAGACTGTGATGAAAGCGTGATTTACTTGTGACACTATTGAGTAACGCGTTTTAATGATTCATGAGAAAACAATCATAGATATTTATTTAGTTTCATTGAACTGATCCCTTCCATACATACACGTAGAACAAGCATTTTAGTTAGAAATTGTTGAAGAGGGATTCAAAAAGGTGTCAATAAATACGTAGAAACATTATGTAAATAGTTGTTTGATAAACTTAATTAATATCCTGACGTTCTACAATGTCCTTCTTAAATAGATCCTAATATTGAAATACATTTTTCCATGCATGGAAACATACTTTATAAGGAAAGTGTTAAATTACTCTATTTATAAATATCTTGTATAATCAAGCACGCTATTGATTAGACATAATTGATCCATATAAAAGTGAAAAATTTTTAACATTCAATCTTGAAAAATAAATCTTAACTAATCCTTCATACATTAGTCTCCGTTCAAAATACGTCGTGTCGCGACAGCTGTCACAGCAAAATCATCCCAACCAATGATAAGAAAAGCTGTCCCCACCCCCGGTCTTTGTCCGGCGGCATTAATCGCGTCGATCGCAGATTACCGCGGCACCATTGCTTTTCCGGTACTGTATATACTCGGGCGCGGAACGCACCAATCCCCAGACCGGCTCGCACCGGAAGCGAGCGATCGGGATTCGGGCATCGTGGCGCGTGGTCACGCTGACGACGCATGAGGGAGCGCGGCGTCGCGGGGCGGCACGATGCTTGACATTTCGAATTGGCGGTTCAGTCGACGATGCGCCGATAATTTGTGATGCATGCGCTTACGTATGAAATATGAATGGCACGGCTCGTGGCACGCGCGCATGCGGGGAGACGAAGCAGTCGACGCGCCCGTTGCTAGAATCGATAAATTATGTTTTATCAAGCGAATTGGACGATTGATAGTTTGACAAAGGGCGAGAACGACATTTTTTCCCTAGCGTAAGTCAATGTTGCTAAAAGAATTCGCCAAGGTACGAAAGTGTCATGCGATTATTTGGAGGAAATTGTGAAAATTTGTTCTTGAGTCATGGAGAATAATCTTAAAGGTAAAAACTATGCCATCTATCTAATTTTATGATTTTGTCGTTCGAGATTTTTGTGGTTTTCAATTTAAAATCAAAACCATCGAGTTCAATATGTAAGAATAATTCATTTTTACAACAATTTCTGTTTCAAATTTGTTCTCTAATTCAAATTTCGCATTATTGAATTCTTTAAAGGATCATTTTAGTATCCAAATTATTCGAGTAATTCTAATTTGATATTTAGGACAAGGAGGATTCAAGTGTTTTGAAGTCAGGAATATTGAGAAACTTTAATATTTATCTAAACTATAGATGCAACTATTGGTGCAGCAATTTAGTTTAAAGAAATATGTATTGAATTTTTTCATTAACTCTACAAACTAACAAGTTTATATCCAAATTAGTGCATGTTCTTTCATAGATTGCTTGTAATTGTGCAAGAATAATGAACGAAGATGTAAGTTGGCCATTACAATTATTTCATTCTAAATATGAATAAAACACCTTTACGTTATTAGAACTATCATGTTAAATACCTATTAATTGAACGTTAGTTAGAATCTATCGGACATCTTCTGACTACTTGCAAGATTAAATGATGCGTTTCAGATTTAAAAAAATTCATCGTTTATAACAACGTGAGGGAGCTTTCCAGCTAAAATGTAAATTCATATTATTAATAGTTTCTAAATTGTTTGGATCTTGCATTAATTTAATACTAATTTATTGTATTCAATTATTTTTACTCTACTCACTAAGCAAAATTGGTATTTGTATGCCTTTCAATAAATTTTCTTTATTAAATAATTATATAACTCTTATATATGAGGGAAAAGACCATTATTATAGAATTGGTCATTTCCGGGGGAAAGAGCACCAAATCGGAATTTTTCGTGCTATCGAGAGAAGAGGCTGATTTTTTGATGAATTAATGACCATGGAATTTCGACGGACCGATAATAATCGGAAAAACAGGATGGGGTCCGCCCGAGCTTTCAGCAAGTTTATTCATTCATACGGGAAAATACTCTTTCACTTCGGATATTTGATAAATGAATAAAGGATTAAAGTGACGAATGGAAAATTGAAAAGGACGTGTGCATAAAAGAAATGAAATTGAAAAAGTTTCGATAATAGGCCATTATTTTCTCGCTCCATAGAGGATCTTTTCAATTTTTGTAATACGTTGGATTGCACTTTGATACTTTTGTAACAGATATATAGAAAGTATAATTCGATAACGGGTATGTCATATTTTTCATTTTGGCTTTATTCTTAACTTTCTTTTTAAACGAACATTTGACAAGTAGTTCTTTCCTCAAATGTACATTGTCAATATAATGTTTTCGGGAATGCTAATGTTCCTCATACAGCGGGAACTCTTTTCAATTTTATCTGTGGTTAGTTCAGGTGCTTAAGGTGCTCGAAGTATATCTTTCATTTAATAGAGGCTTACAGATGTTTCTCAAGCTTTAGGAGGTTTCCATCGCATATGAATATATGAATGTGTGAATGCCAAGTCATCGAATGGAGTTGGTACAGTCACTTATATAATCGTATCTTTTTGATTTTGATGAATGGAAATTACTATATCATTATACTATTTTTTATAATGATCCAATATTTATATTATTTAACTATCGTTTAAATATAAAGTTGATAAAAAGAACGAAAATTCTTTAAAAAAATTTTATACAAATAACATAAATAATGGATCCAACTATCGAGAAGGTGGTCTTTTTTAGTTTTTTCTTCTTTTCTTTAGATTTCATAATTTTACGTATCTTTTCTATAACTAATAAGAAAGCTATAGACTATAAAAAAACAAATTATATAATAAGCATTCGACTAGTTATAGAAGTATTGTTGACCTTCATTAAAGTCATTCTATGATATAAATTTATGTTATCAATATCAATAATATAGCGTTCCATATTTTAATTTAGTGAACAATAATTACTACTTAAACGTGTTACTTTTATTAGATATTTATAATATATAATCACTGAACATGTTATTTAGAAATAATATATAAAAAATTTTCTTCTTCTTAATCAATAATGTCATGAAAAAGTAACAATCTTATTATCGAAACTCTGTCAATATTAAAAATTTATTTGACTGATTAATAGCATTACCTTTAAACGAATAAAAATAAAATGGCATCAATTTATCTCGGTAAACAAATTGTGTTGTTCTGTAAATTCATTTTTCAAAATACAACACATACAGATTTGACTATTACTTGATATTTGCAACTCATTAAAATAAAACAACCCGTGTAACGTTAATCTTTGAAGGGATCCACTGTCTTATTTAATTTATAAGAGCTATTTATTTCACGCGTGTAATATAATAAACGATTCATATAATTTACATCAATTGAAGTATCAATAAATAAATCAGAATTCTTCTAAATGTAGTAAAAAAATCTTGATGTTTAAAAAATTCGCATATAGAAATTAAAAAATTGGACGACATCATCGTCACATCTGCACACTATGCAATACAACCTGTCTTAAATTTTTTTTTGCATTATTTTCCATATATTTAAAACTGAGATATCGCCACGCGTCTGGTAATTTATGAAGTTGCAACAACTGGCCTCCATCTATTATGACTAAGGCCAACCAAAAAATAAAACAAATGGAACGGGTCTCATACTCATCCCATTTTAATTTCAAACAGGCCACTTAGCCTAGCACAACTCTTGCACTCTTGACCAGCTGGATAATATCACAAAAGTGGGCTCGCGCGCGTATTTCTGCGAGAGAGAGAGAGAGAGAGAGAGAGAGAGAGAGAGAGAGAGAGAGAGAGGGAGAGAGATAGAGGGAGAGGTAGAGGGTGAGAGGGAGAGGAAGGGAGGGAGGGGAGAGAACTACGCTAGAGTGTTTGCTTTCCTTCGAACTCGCCGAAGAAACGAGGAGAGCGGCACGAGGGGCGGAGGGCAGGCACTCGGGAATTTTAATCGTAATGAAAGCCTCTCTTAGTGAAATTAAACCGAATAATGTTCTTGGCACGCGTGCCTGACTCCTCGCAATGTTTAGAGCGCGAGCGAGCTTATTTGAATTCGGCCGGCCTTGCTCGGCGGCGGCGGCGGCGAGCGCGCGCGCGCGCGCCCTCCTGGCCCGTACCGACCCGCGCGCACCGACCTTCGACGAGGCGCGCGAGCGCCGTTAACGCGGATGTCGCTCCGGATGACGCGATGTTTCGCCGTCGTCGGGATAACTCGACGGGCTTGCGTCATCGGCGGCGTCGCACAGTGCTTTCTATACTTCCGAAGGAAGTGAAGAGGCGTTGCGAAGGAGGGATTTTTCGATCTGGGGCGATTCGGTTGAAAACGGTTCTTATGATGTAAGGTGATTGTCACATTTAAGGATAGAGTCCGAATTTCTGATAGATGAGAATAAAATGATCATTTAATGAATATGCAATAACTTGCATTAAAAATAATTCATATTTATATATTTACTGCGATCCGGACGTTATATATTTACGATGTCAAAAGCAAATAATAATAATTAAAAAATTATTCCGATGCAGATTTTATTGTTGCCGGCATTCTAGATAATTAATATGAACATTGATTAAGCTGAACGCTGACGATTAAGTTGCGCATTTTTTTAGAAGCATCAAGAGTTATAAATAATAATCAAAATAAAAAAAGTCTAAATATTCTCTGTATGTTATTCATTTCGATTATCAAAAAATGTATCTTCTGAATTTTTTTTCAATTACAATTTAAAACATTAATTTATTAGTTGACAAATTGTCAAAGACACGTTTAATTTAAATTCTCGCACGTAATTTCTTCTAATGAAATATACACGTATTTTCAAAGATAAAGACTTTTTTTAACTAAATACATTGATCCACTTTCCTAAGCCAGCAAGAATCAGGAGCTCGTGTGTAAGTAAAGTTTCTTAAAATTTTGTTGTCTGGCTCACTGCAAGAGGAACAAAGTTGCATAAGCAATTATATTACTTTTATACTGCTACTTCATCTTCTAGTTTCATTCTGTATTCTTGTATTTGAATACAGTCATTTATATTCTAATCATATTATTCAGCATTACTATCATATTCGTGTTTTAAGACTTGGATAGAAAGTGCATTGCTTCTCTTTGTAAAGCAATCAGCTAATTTTGGCAGCCTTCCAAATATGTTTTCCAGCTCGCATCATCGCGTCCCATTTAATTTTTATAGGGAAAACCAGATAAACTTTTTTCTTTCTAATTCATGGCTATGATACAACGAAAGGTTATAATTTTAACATACTTTGAATGTCAGTTCTATCTGATTGTACATTCAATTATTTCTAAATTTAAATTAATAATATATTGTCTCTTAGTATTGTATAAATTAGTGCTCACAATTTGTATAAAATTGTGTAAAAAGTGCAAACCAAGATTATTAAAAATTGCCAATATAGCATAAAAGAGACAGAAAGACGTACTTAATACAAAGTTGTCGTTTAAACTGGGCGAGAAAAAGAAGCAAATCACCATCTATATGAGACAGGAAAGAGCAATCCAATATGTACATACGGCATAGGACAATCTCTGAACTATTTGATAGAAATTAATTAAGACTAACTAAGAATTCTGCATACTGAATTAATATGGCGCAAGATTCACGCCATAACAATCGTTTTGCTAAGCGAGGTTGCCATACATATCCAAAAATCATGACGTACCGCACAGAACGCAGTGACCGAAATCTGGCTATTTCTGCTATTATAGATCATAGAAAGTCACGTGATAAATAGACGCATTTGTGAATTTCATTTAAGTATTTGAATAACGTGAAAATTGAGATCATAATGCATACTGCTTTCAAATTGATCTATAAATAAATTAACCAGATTTCGATTGCACGTTTACGTTCCATTTTGTACTAATTTTACAAGAAATACTAGTATAGCCTTGGCTCTGATTGCCATACGATTTACATCACAACGTTTTACTTTAAATCAGCTTACAAACAGCAGCGCGAATCCTAAATAAATCTGTGCACATCTTCATTTTTCGAGCGCACTAACGACATCATCAAAGACTTGTTATTTTATATACCCAGCTGCCTCTTCCTCGATAAGGAGCGCATGAACGCGGAATGTGCGAGTTCACGCGGCCCGGTGCATTGATTGCAAGCGTCGACGATCTTTTCATTATTCCATGGGTAGATATTCATAGACGAGGGGATAATATTTCGTTTGGAACTACTACCTTGCGGCATTGACGGACCACTCTTGGTAACGAGGGAAATATTTAACTAGAATTTTGTATCGCTCGCTCGGCCGACTTTTGGAAAAATCGAAGCGACTGCATACTTTTCAATACTTACATATCTTATATTAAAATTTAGATATAAAACAATAGTAACGGTTTCCACAGATAAAATTATATTCCGAGAAAATAAATTGCCGCCGCGTTATAGTTACGATTAGTAATGAAGATCTACGCTAATGTTGACAGAAAAAAAATTAATCTTGATGGTATTCTTAATTATACATCAGCGTATTTTATTAGTTCCAGCTCCATTGCTCGGACACGCTAGAGTACGATTATCACCGATTACCATCGGTGCGCTAAAAACAATACACATATATATATATATAGCAAAAATTACTGCGCACGGTGAATAATTTGCTCGGCGCTTGGTATATATTTATAACAACAACCTTTTTATCCCTCCTTTGATTCCCCATTTTATCGCTGTTTAATAATACGCTGCTTCGCGGGGCTCTAAAATCTACACGCAGAAAGATCGACAAACGGGGATAAGGAAAGCTTTCTGCCCTGTTTACACTTACGATTGCGGGGCCATAAAAATGCCCATCTGAAAACTCCGTTCCGTGGCAATCGCTCATGGAAATAGCCAGGAATTATTTTGTATCGCTGCGAGTAATCGATGTGCGAGTTGCCACGAATGAAATGTACCTAGACTTCATTTCAATTTTTTTTTTGTGTTTTCTTTTATATTCCTTAAGACTATGATAATTACGAATCCAGTACAGTGTTAGGCACTATAATTAGTTTATAGTGTATATTTATAAAATAAATATTCAGGGACATAACTCTTTAATTCTTTAAAAGCATCAGATATGTCAAAACATATACAAAGTAGCATAAACATTAGAAAGTATGAAAAATTTTCCGTAAAATATTGAAAAACTATGTTGATATTGAAAATGTATATCCTTACAGATGGATTTAGAAACTGCTTTTGAATTAGTACATTTATTCGCTAAGGCAACATTCATAACTAGTACTCAGTTCAATCTGAATATAATTATCTGAATGATTATATAATATATAAGATGTCAAGTTTTGAGCCAAGTAAGCTTCATTTGCAGTAATTCTGACGTAGAGGACAAAACACGCAGTGGAAGGCCCAAAGTGTTTGGTGACACAGAATTGGAAGCTTTACTGGAGCAAAATCCGTGCCATGGGCAAGAAGAACTTGCACAAGAGTTAGGAATGACTTAGCAAGATATGTCACAACGTGTCAAAACCCTGAGTATGGTCCAAAAGCAAGGAGATTGTGTTCCTTACGATCTGAAGCTAAGAGACGTCGAGCGTCGCTTATTCGATTGCGAACAATTGCTTCAAAAGCAAAATCGCAAAAGATTTCTACATTGAATCGTGACGAGAGACGAAAAGTGGATTCACTGCGACAACCCAAAGCGTAGGAAGTCATGGGATAAGTCCGGGCATGCCTCTACTTCGGTGTAGAGGTGCTTATGTGGTGAGCTCAGCTTGGAGTAATCAATTACGAAATAATCCAGCACAATCAAACCGTCACCGGGGAACGTTACCAACAACAGCTGATGCAATTGAGCCGAGCACTGAGGAATAAAGGTCCACAATATGCCAAAACGCACGATAATGTCATTTTTCAGCATGATACTGCTCGACCACACGTTAGGAGCACTGAATTGGGACGTCCTATCCCACCCGCCGTATTCACCAGACATTGCTCCTTCAGACTACAACCTATTCCGGTCGATGACTCATGGTCTGGCTAAGCAACACTTCACTTCTTATGAGGAATTGAAGTAATGAGTCGACTTGTCGATCGCCTCAAAAGACGAGCAATTTTTTAGACGGATAATCCATTTGCTGCCCGAAAGATAGTCAAAAATAGTAAAAAGTGATGGGTAATAATTTGAATGACATTATTTGTACCTTTTTTTACAATAAATACTTATTTCTTTAAAAAAAAACGGCGGAAACTTATTTGTACACGCAATATTTAAGTTTTTAAAAATTACTATCGTTGGTGAATTGTTCATAAAAAAGTTTATATAGTAACAAATCCATAAGGCATAAAAGACGACATCGCGTCCTTGACACTGAATATGAATTCTCTCGAATCGCATATTGACAGTCCGGACCTCACATTATGATTAAATAAAACCAATTTTAAAATGAAATGAGAACATAAGACTAATAATAATAATATTTAGAAAGATATTCCTCATGAAATCCATTCACGCTGGTTCGAAATCTATCATTCAAATATAGACATTTTATTTGTTTTTAAATATCTGTAATGTGAAATAATAATAATGAAACTTATTGATAGAAAGAACATAATATCACGGTAAAGATAGTTTTAGAAGATTTACAATTGTTAGGAATCTGTGAATGATTTTCGGAATATTTCCCTAGAAAGATGTCAATGATTTATTACTTTTATATATTCATATTTTTCCAAATTTGTATAAAGTTGTAAGCAAGCTTTAGAAGTTTTAGTTAATTTCTAAGTTATATTACAATTAGGTTAAGAAAGGCAGGGCTTAGAAAATAGGGTAGAATTTCAAATACGCGAACGTGCAAAGATGTATATCCGTCAACGCAAACTATCCTCTATTTTCTGTGCGGTCACTCGGCTACCTGAGAAAAATCTGGAGTACATCTGGCTTTTTTATGGTATGTTGCATCGGCAATTTATTTCAGAAAATTCCATGGTGTTATTAACCATGTGTTGCTGATAACGGCTATGAACTTAGTCCACTAAATTACGAGGACACTCATGCTTTTTCAAATTATTGTGAACGGTTAGTTACACACAGAGCACCGATGCAGGGGATAAAACTTTTTTTGCCGAACAAAGTTTTAGACAAACTTTAGTTTCTCATTTTTTATTTGTCACTCCTAGAGGTAATGATAATTTGTATTCGATTATTTGAATTCAGGTTTCAACTAGTTTAAGATAATTTTCGAAATATGTTAAAATTAAATATCCAGCTCAAAATTTAAAAAATCTTCATACTATTCTTCGAATTTTTTTATAAAAATATATGTTATTTTATTTATTTATTTTAACTGAAAGAATTTGATATAAATATACATTAATTAGAATAAATGTATTTAATGTTTTATATGAGAGCACTTGATATCTTTAATCATAGAATTTCCTTAATAAGTAATGCATAAAATTGATAAAAATATTTATTTTTCTACTTAACCTTGATAAAATAATTCTATATAAAAAAATAATTTATCTCAAAAAATAGTAATATTTGTCACTAATATAGAATTACAAGCAATGGAGTTGTTATACATTTTATTTCTGTTTTTCTCATCAAGCACTTTTTCGTTTGATAAGGGTAATCAATTGACTAAATTAATATTATATTTAAAATTTATTTCACTTATCAATGAATATACGCAAAAAAATTATATAAGCAAATAATATTTCAAGTTTTTTTACTAACCATAAATATATCGAATCGAAAATTTGTTGAAAACATTCAAAAAAAAAATTCACCCTCAATCTTTTTATTTCAAATCTATCAATTTCTATGAATATCTGTAGAAACAATATGTTCATATATAAAATTAAGAAAATGTGCATTAATATGGATTTATAGTTAATGGACTAAAAGGTGAGGAAATTCTTAACGGAATCAAGGCAAGTGAAGAGCATACAAGGTACATTGTGCCATTAATGTACAAAGTAAATAATGGACCTGATCAGAATCCATGCGTAGCGAGTATTCTGAACAGCCAGTATGTACAAACATTAGCCCATTGCTTTTTTAATAAAAATACTAGGAAATATATAGAGAAACAATTTTATATTCTGACGGCTACAACGAACATTTGGCTCCGATTTCAAGCAACTCGAAAAATTGTAGTTGACTTGGTAATTACGCCTAGATATTACGATCCTAATAGTGCGGATACTTATAATAAAAAAGGAAATTTGGCGGTAGTCAAGGTAAGCATGTCACATGGATAAAGAAAAACTATACTGGTGATTAATTATAGCTTACGTTCCTAAATAAAATAGGAATTTTCTTCATAACACTCTCTCAAACCATTATCATAATTATACATATATATACGAGGGAGACCCTGTTTACAGGTGCAAATCATCATTTTCCTCACTTCTAGACCTTGCAAGACATCCTGAACAGGGCTGTTCTTCAAATACCAATTATTAATTGTTAGAACGTAAAAACTACTCGTAGACACTAGATTTACTGTGGACAATATCTTCATAAGTAGACTTAAGCATTATAATAGTTTCCGCGTCAGATTTCCGCATCAGGAAACAAGATTTCACAGTCGTTGCAACGCGTTGCTCTCGACAATCCGCCGAAATGGAAAGGTGTTCCACTACAAATATTTCTACGGATAAACCGATACACTAACAGCAACAAAACTTTGCAGACAAATTCAGGAGACGTTTCCATAAGGCATACCTGATAAAACAATGAACACCTCCACCCTCTCTCCTCACCACAGCCAGATTCCCGTTACTTCTGATTCCCCTGTCGTATATATATATTTTCTTTAATCACTTAGACAGCTGCTTAAAACGAATAAAGTTATATTTATGATCTATTAAAGTATATAAAATAAAGCACTCCTAACTTTCAGCTTGCAGAGAATTTAGGAGATATAGGGAATAATAATCCGAATTTGGGAGCAGTTGTAATTCCTGGGACTTATTTTACACACGTAAACAAATTATTTTCCGTATATGGGTATGGACTGCATCGTTTTGATTATTCTTCACAAAATTCAGATTGGCCAGTGGGAATGAGTGACGGTAGCTTACGATATGCTGAGGTCATTGTTCTATCGGATCACGAATGTCGACTGATAGTTGGAAATCACCTTGATGAAGGGAATTTGTGCGCCAAAGTTGCGGAAAAAAGTGATCAGCCTGTGGGAATTTGTCAGGTGATTGCATTCATTGATACTGAATTTTTTCTGTTGAATTTATGTTCTGCGTTTCTTGAACAGTTGCTGAACACGCAATTGCTTTAAGCTTGGACAGATAGAAAATTACAACATTTTAAAAAAGTGTTAGATCTTTTTCAGAGTTGAACATTTGTAGATAATAAATTAGTTTAGTTGCTATTTTATAAAAATTATAATTAAACATTTATAATTTTATCAATTCAAAAATCTGAATTGTTTTTGAGAATATTTACGACTTTATGAAATTTGCCTTAGAAGAATGGGAGTATAACTAAGTTTGATATAACTAAATACGAGACCTTTAGAAGAAAATGAAACTAGTAAGGAACTTAAAGGAAAATGCAACTACTAAAAAGCAAAAACCTATTAACCATCGATAATAAAGAAACCATAACTTATCGAAACATTACATATTTATCGTATTATTGAAAGTCAAGATAAACTAATTAAAATGATTTTCCACAGAGTGACAGTGGGGCTCCACTTCTCTATCATGACGTTGCTTTAGGAATGGCAATCACTGGTTTTGGTGACTGCGACAATAGATACTTACCTGGGATCTTCATAAACACTACGTACTACAGTGAATTCATTCACCATGCTTCATATGACATATTTACGGACGAAATGTATATCGTCCAACTACAAGAAATCAAACCAAATGAATTCTATTTCGCTCCATACACACGGTCTGAGGCATCATACTTTATTTAGCAAGATGATTTACCTCCCAAAATATGGAGTATTAGCTCGAATAGAAAATCTCAGTCGGAAGTGAGATAAACTATAAATGTTAAGTAAATTTTTTTTTCAGAAACACAACGAGTACATACATGCTATATTAATATTAATAATTATTTCTGTTTGTGAAACTTAAATAAAATATTTTACTTACAAAATAGATAGTTTTTTAATTATTTTACATAAAGTTACTAATAAAGTTACTAATAAATCATCGGGCTACCGAATAGTTCATAGAAAAGTTTATATTATAATAGAGATCCATAAGGCATATTAGACGATTCCATGTACTTGAAGCTTGCCATGAAATCTCCCGAATCCCACATGCGCATTATGGACCTATCACTATGATTAAAAAGTAACGATTTTGAAATAGAATTAGAACACAATACTAATAATAATAATATTTAGAAATATTTTCTCATCAGACTTATTCATGCTGATTCGAAAATTATCGTCCAAGTATAGACGTTTTATCATTTTTTAAATGCCTGTAATGTGAAATAATAATAATTAATATTATTACTAGAAAGAACATAATATCGCGGTAAAGATAGCTTAAGAATATTTACGATTTTTAAGAATGTATGAATGATTTTAAGAATATGATTTTAACTACGTATAGTAGTTTATAGAATTTGTATAACTTATATTATAATACGGTTAAGAAACGTAGATTTCAGATAAATGGCGTAGAATTTCAGATACGAGAATGCGCGAAGAAGAACGTACGAGAAGTCGACGCAGACTCTATTCTATTTCCAGGGCGGTCACTCGTCGACCTGAGAATAATCCGAAGTTCACCTGGCCCCATAATGGCATGCTACATCGGCAATTTCTTTCGGAAAATCCCATGGTATTGTCACCCATGCATTACTAATGGAGACTATGAACGTAGGACACTAACTACGAGGGTGACTGTATACAAGTACAGTCTGACTGTCATTATAATTTTTAATTTTGATTTTTATTTTTATTATCTTTGTGTATTGATGTATTGAATGTTAATGTAGATATGTATTGATATTGTTACGTATTGTTTTCGATTGATTTGATTGGACTGTAAGACCAATGAAAAAAAAAATTTATTAATATGTATATTATATATATATATATATATATATATATATATATATATATATATATATATATATCGTCACTTTTGCATCAAAAGCATACCCATTATTCACTTAAAAAATATGCTATTCGCAGACTATGATTTTGCTATAATTTCAGTTGTCACTACTACTAAAATACTCACTGCATTTAATTTAACGGATATACATGAAATATATACATTTTAAATACGACTTCTGCGGAGAAAGATTGCATTGGCTTGTACGGGCATGAATACGATATCCCGGTGCCTCAGGGCGATTTCTACTGGGAGTATTGTGTTTAGTCGTTAGGAAACGACGTGCAGGTATGACGGGACGACTTCTATAAAGAGATTTGTATTCTATCATTCAAACACCCAAGCTCCCAGTAGAAATCCTCCTTGGATACCTGGACATCGTATTCTAACTCCCCAGCACAAAACTCTCTAGGCAGTCATCCCGAGACCTATTTTCTCATGCAAACATGATACACTCCGTAAACATCGACTCGAGTATATATATATATATATATATATATATATATATATATATACATATATATTGTATAAAATGGTCGACGAAGTATGAGCTTTTTGAAGTGGACGCTGCTTTGTAGCAGCTTTTTAGACTGAAGCGACGATAGGTATATTACGGTAAACTATTGATATTAATATAGATTGTTATATATAATGTAGTTTTACTTAGATATTATGGAACGGTTTGAGAAATTGGTAAAATTATTATCTCGGGTGAAGCCGAGACGAGGGATGCTAGTGAAATTTGTATGATTAAAATGAATTTCGGAACATGGCTAAAGAATTTTCTAGTGAGAATTGAAATAGCTTAAATAAAAAAACACTTATTTCACCTATCAATCAGTTCAAAATAATCTGAAAAATCTGAAAAAGTTTTTCTGAGAAAAATGCGATCAAAGGTTTCCGTATCAAGTATTTGGAGAATGGAATGGAGATACGCTGTTTAGAAAAAGTTTATAGAACAAAAAAGATATAGTTTTATGAGATATTCAGCTGTTCTTTTGAAATTTTTGTTTCATTTTTCTTATTTTCCGAAATAAATGCCGAAAACGATCATTGTAATATATATTTATACTCATTTCGCCATGAAAATTCAATTTCTGTACCTTACCAACATCATTACAATAAACGCAAGTTTAAAAATGTTTAACAAAGTCGGGCCTGGGCAGTTTTCAATAAAAAATTAATTTGCATTTCATTATTTCCCAAATTTACTTTTAATTTTGTTTTGTTTTTTGAAATATAATATAATATTATGCAAAATATAAAATAAAAAGATTTAATAGATCATTTTGAGTAAAAAGCCTCTCAGCTTTATCTTTTCGAAATGCATATTTAGGAATTGTAAAAACTACAGTAAAATACATAATGTAAAATACAATCTACACAGTTAGTAATATAGCCTAATTTTCTCTTATAATTACTTACGTTACATATCAAGTTGAAATATTAGAATACGCATCAGGGTTCTTTTTATTTCGATAATGCATATCCGCTACTGATTTTTGATTGTTGCGACACCTCTTCGAATATGACGAAACTAAACTTCTCTCTTTCTTATCTACAAAATTAGTGATTATCAGTTACAGGGGATTTTGTGCATTATAAATTTACCTCGACGCCTCATTTTTTTTATTCAATACGTAGAACGATGAAAGAAATTTTGTTTAAATTATTATTTTATCCTGCAAGTGGCGACATTGCAATTATGTTTATTTGAAAGCACTGAATAATACGAATGAAAATACAATAACCTACTTCGGCTCCTTCTATCTTCATTTATGACTGGCTTACGTATATTACTGACCATTTACCCCATTGGAATCTCGCAAACGAACATTCCAAATCAAGGCAGTACGATCGGTCTATAGCGAATCAGATCACTACATATGTACATTCACTAATCTTACATACAGCTGCGCAGTAAGCGTGTGGGCCCCATTTCACTGCAGCCTCCTCGATCCTAACTACAGCATCTCGACGCGTTGTATCATAGCGAGTTCGTGTGTAACTTCAATGCAGCTAAGATCATGCCGCCGCTAGCCCCGTGCAAATATCTGCGACGAATGGTTTACATTCCCGCAGCAAATATCCATGACTCACCGGTACGCTGCGCGACATCGTAGCGAATAGTTACGTGCCACTGCCCGTGTCAACGTTGTACAGTGAGATTGTCAGGAAGGTTACAGCTGGTTACAGCAAATTCGAAAAATGTGAGCATACGAACGTATTAAATGACAGACGTCACCTGCTGATGGAATACGCCACTAGATAAGAAATAATTTCTTTATTTAATTTATTTAATTGCACTCCCGCAGAATCTGAAATATAAAAATCGAAATTACTTTTGTTTGTAAATGATCCGATTGCTCCCCCCCCCCGCCCACATTTAAATGATGAAGGCTTTGACGAAGAAAGTTGTCAAATTATTCATTACTAAGAAAGTTTGATTTTACATTCTGCAGGGATTTTTGTTTAAAAAAACAATATGGATACAAAAATAATTATGTTAAGAATTCTTAAGAAAAAGTGTTATAAAAATATTTATTAGGTTAGTCTTATTTATGAAGATGTTGCTAAGTACTCAAGCAAAATGAAACTGTACGTGCTCTAATTTATTTTGGGGAAAGTATTTAATTGCATCTATGAATAAACATCCGCGAACAAGAGGTTTACATTCTTATATAGCAAGCAAAAACTAAATTATATTTAGAAAATAAACGTTATTTAAATGATATAATATTGTAGATTACATATCGAATGGAATTGAATATTATATTAAAGGAGTGAAAAATTTGTACACTAGAAAGATCTCGACAATGATCTCCATCTACGTGAACTTAACACACATGTATCATCTATATTCGATACACCCTATAAAGAGTTTTATTATAATTTGTTAAAATTTTCTATGTATTAATTATTAATTTTCCCTGACACCGAGTATTGAAAAAGACTAGAATTTATATTCTAATTTATATTCTAATATATTCCGCGCGCATGTATGTTTGATCGTTAATAATGTCTGGAATAACGTAAATACAACCCAGCAGTTTCAATGAATAAGAAAAAGCTACAAACATATTTCTCCGATCATGCACTCCAAGATTAAAGTATCATTTGGAAAACAGATCTCGGGCATATTAATCGGGTCCAACTGTTTTTTTACCCGACGCATCGCCCGACGGCTTTGCGCTCGGCAAAGTCGATGAAAAGAAAAATACGCGGCAAAAACGTATAACGGAAACAAGGAGCCCGGTCGGCGTTCCACCCGCTCTCCTCTAAATTACGCAACTTTTCCACTTTCACAAAGAGGAATAATAATGAGACGGCGCGACTCTTTTCTTATCGCCCGCGTGATATATATATATATATATATATATATATATATATATATATATATATATATATAGATATAGCGCTATATTGCAAGACTTTGCCTCGAATGTACATAGGATTATATCCACACCCCGACCTATGCGCGCATATTAGATAGAGAGGGGCAGAGAGGATAAGAGAGGGGGAGGAGAAGGAGAGATAGAGAGAGAAGGGTAGAGAGAGAGAGAGAGAGAGAGAGAGAGAGAGAGAGCGTTAATCTAGAGAAATATTTTCTCGCCCAGATTCCCTTCCCCTGCTTCCACTGTTCCGCACCAGGCGCAAGTTGTATATTTCACGCGTACGAGCGGACGGGCGTTTTGTAGCACGGGCCTGTGTATATATATATATATATATATATATATATATATATATATATATATCAGCCTGTAATCTAATAAGGCGACAAAGCGCAGCTACGCGCCGAGCGCTATACGGCTGAAAGAAACAAAGCGGAGCGGACTCGCCAAAAGAAAAATTATCGGAAGGGAGTCGCCATCCCCGCCCCGGCCCTCGCCCTGGAAGAATAGGAGAGGGTAGGGGAATAATTATCAGTTCGTTACGGCAGACGGGGAGGTTGGGATGTACATTGCTAGTTTCCGCGCATTGCCGAGGGTCGTGAATTAGCGACGCGACGGCGGCGGCGTCGGCGGCTGCTGCTGCTGCTGCTGCTTTTGAAGAATCGCGGGATTATCGGGACAGTCCGGCGGCACGGCTATTATGAAGGTGCGACGATCTGCTCTTCGAGTCCGATTTTCATCTCGACCTTACCGTTAATATATTTCGATAGATTCCAGCCGACGATGTACTCTCGCGTGCGATAGAATTGTTTCTTATTATTTAATAAGAAAGAAGTCGAATACGAAACCCGTGCAATTATCACAGGTTCTTTTCAGTGATTTTTATTGTTATTTTTAAACGGTTATTTTCCGCTGAATCATAACATTATTCTGTCCGTCCGAGTCTCGCGCAGTGAGTAACATTTCATACTTTAACTTCTTCTGGTTTCTTCAATACATTTTATTGTAAATGGACGAATTGCTCACGCACTCTTATAAATAAATAATTATTTTCAATCGACGATGTTATCTTATTCTTTCTCAGCAATGAGAGTAACGACTTTCATTAGCGGATTTTATTGATTTTGAAAATTGGTAACATTATTTAACGACAAAGAATTGAAAAACATAACGACACTCAAATGTATACACACTTGTATTATGCGAAAGAGAAACAGAAAGAGAGAATATATATCCATAGTAAGAGATACAGGGAAAGAAAGAGAGAGAGAGAGAGAGAGAGAGAGAGGAGAGAGAGAGAGAGCAGAAAATGAAAAGGAGCAAGAAAGGGGAGCTGAGAATACTGAGAGAAAGAAAGATGGTAATTTCGGCTAATGCTTGGCACCGGCTTGCTTCGTGTTTTCTTTTAAAGTCACGCTCTCCCTTACTCTGTTTCTTTAGCCGCGTGAACGAGAACGAGAAAGGCAGGGACAAAACGTCGGGGGATGAGGCAGAGGAAATAGAAAGCGACGTAGAGAGAGGAAGAGAGAGAGAGGAGAGAGAGAGAGAGAGAGAGAGAGAGAGAGAGAGTCGGTATGATTATGCACAGTGCCGCGTCGCATGAATTTATTGCGCGCCCCAACGTCGTTGCGTATAATACAGTAAATAGGGGGCAAATTAAATTGGCTCCTATACGACCCCTCTCCGCCCGGTTTCCTCCGCCCCTCTCCCCCATTTCTATACGGAGACGAGGCGCGAGTCCCGACTTTGGCTCGATTTTTGTTTACGACTCGGAGAAAATATAGCGGGGCGGCCGAGCGAGGGGTGGGATAGGAGGCAAGTGAATCGGTTCCGGCCGGTATTCACGGCGCTCCGTGGGAGGGCGCAGCAGATAAGGCCCGAGCACGGGTCTCCTTCGCGAGTTCGCGCTCGCTGCGAGCAGGCAGTTCGGGCAAACTGGCGGGACGAGGGGACGCGAGAAAATAGAGCTGCGGCGGTCGGTTGTTTTTGATTTCTTTCTTTTTTTTTTTGCATTTCGCACGTAATCGCCGATCATTGGGCTCTCGCTGACTAAAATTAACAAAATTTTTATATTTTCGCGAAATGACCCATAGATAGGCCAAAATAAAATCAATAAACACAATGTGGAAAAATTATGTAAATGTAAAGCTTATAAATTGAAGTGAAAGAATTTAATAGCTATAGGGCGTAAATAGGTAGGTGTCAAGAATTTTACGCGCAACAGCTGGTGAACAATTTCACTGTTACAAAACTTAAATATTTTTATAGAAATATCTTTTTTATGGGATAATTTACACCCAGAGACAATCAGTCAGAAAATATTTTAAAGATGATTATATAATTATTACGCAAATTTCATAAACAATTAAGCAATAGTCTTTAGTTATGAAAATACTGTTCAATATACATCTAATATTGCCATAATTAGCGCAGCAAATACTCTATAAATAATTCATCCTTCACGGTAAAAAAAGAAGAAGAAAAAAAGAAAACATGACAATTACTGCCTTATCTGACATACCCTGCCAATCCTCCCTTTTTGTTTCCAAATTTCATTATTCATTCGTACACCCGCATATATCCTGTAGTTTCATCAAGATAAATACGGCTTAGGCTGGCACGGTTTATCGGGGCCGCGCTCAATCTTAATCGCGAGCTTCACCCTTAACCCCCTCCCCCTCCCGCCCGCTAAGACGCGGATCGAACGCGTCAATGGAACGGGAACGGAGGCGTAGCGAGGAATCGATCACGCGCCGCGCAACGGCTGCCCGGAAGAAAATAGACCTCCCGGATCGAGGCGCCGAGGTCAGTTCGCTCGATTATAACCGACAATATTTATGTATATATATATATATATATATATATATATATATATATATATATATGTGTGTGTGTGTGTATATATATCGCCGGTTTATTTCGCGCCGACCGGATGGAGCTAGAAGTCGCCGAGTCGATCAATCAACAGACTTTAAATCTCCCTTGGTCTCTTTCACTTAGGAATATCTTAAAAAAAAAAAAGAAAAAAATTTACATCATAGCGAGAAACTAATTCACTTCTAAGGAGACATAGTACCAATCCAAAATCGAATTCTAAAAGGAACCGAAGAGCATTGATATTATTGTCACGGATTTTTACTACTGCTCCTCGGTTGTCATTGGTTCTCGATGGTAATCTGCGATGCTCTGCTTGTGTCTGATAATTTCCGGTTCTCACGGATTTCTAGTGGCACTTTTAGGTTTTCACTGATATCTGTTGGACCAGCGGATATTTCGTCGCTGATCCACAACATTTCAGACCATCAAGCTCTCTGATCATACGCTTCAGCGTAGTCGTAAAAATTTCTAATTTGATGCGCTGTTCACTTTCAGAACGCAGGCGCATACGAAAAGAACCGAAAAAGATCCGTGACGAGGAAACGCCGAAAACAGTGGGCATCCTTTTTGGAACTTCTGCGCGGCCGCGTCTCGATGCGATCGTTTCGTACCTGCGAGCCAGCGTCGAGAAGCCGCGCGGGCACGTGCTCAAGGGGGGTGGGGTCGGTTTAGGAGCGCGCGAAAGCCCCGGCAATATCACGCGGATAAGCCCGGTTGGGGGGGGCGGGCGCTGAGCCGCGCGGCTCCTCGCGGGTTTTCTTCCCCGCGCGTCGCGGAGGCGCGATGCGCTTCGCGCGGAAAATTTAATATCGAACGCGTCTCTGGTCCCCGGGCTTCTCGCGCCGCACGGTGTCGCGCCGCCTGTCTGTTTCTTCTCCCCTCGCTCTCACTCTCTCTCTCTCTCTCTCTCTCTCTCTCTCTTTCTTCTTTATCTCTGCTTTATTACGGGGGCCGCGAGACGCGCGGCGCCACGTACGCCTCTAGCCAGGAGTCTTTTCATGCGGAGAATTGGGCCGGAGAATCCCGAGAAATCGATACGGGCTGCTGGCAGCTTCGAAAATATTCGTCGAGACGGTGTTCAAGAGTTTCGGGGGAAGGGTGGGGGATGCTTTTTTAATATTGCCTGGAATATATTAGCAAGGAGATACAAGAATTCCTTTGAAGGTACGCGGAAGATTCAAAGATTATTAGATGCCACGAATAGATCTGCTACGGATTTTGGATAATAAATAAATAATTGAAAATTCATCCTTACTAATGCAATTTTTTTCAATTTGTTTTCTTTTTTTGTCACACTGAGTAATATGACTATATATTCTTACTGATTATCAAAAATTAAAAAATATATATTCTCATTTCCGCTGTGACCTCGATAATTCTTGTAGAGCGTTCGGCTACGGACTTGAACTATAATCTAATAATCTCATTTTCTTATACAGATATCCTAGAAAGATATTTGTTTTTTCAAAAATTACTATACGTTGTAAATTACACTTGGTCAAGACGTAATTTTCAAGATGACTTCACACGGCATTAATTATCAGAGCAATAATTTCCTTTTAATTTAAACTTTTCCAGTACGCTTTATGGCTTCAATTGTAGTACTTTTTAACAGTTCCACTGACAATGAACAATTTATTTATCATAGAGTGTCTTTTAATCGGCAGGGCAAACAAATTATTTGTACATCCGCCACTTTCCTTCTGTACATCTAGATATGCAATGTTTTGCGAAACTATATTTACACATCTATTCAAATAATACCGAAATAATACTGGCCAGACCGCATAATGAATCACCGGGACCTCATAGCGAGCCTTGTTGACTTGACCCAGCCTGACTTCGAATACACGCGGAGCTGAGAGCCAGAGCCAGCCTCATCGATCCGGCCATTAAAATCCTCGACTCTATGAGCCGCCGCGGCAAAGAAAAAAGTTGCCGTTCGAACTTCGAAGATTTAATGCGTCCAGGCGTAATGATGCGCGTTATATGCACGCGGCGCGGAGGATTTTTACAATCGCGCGGTTTGACAAAATATCAGAAGTTTTTAGCGATTAAGGGGTGACGAGGTGGGGGAGGCGAGAGAGAGAGAGAGAGAGAGAGAGAGAGAGTTAATACAGCAGCCTCAACATCTAGTGTAGCACGAGATTCCAATGAATCTGATAAAGTGCGACTCGTTACGTGGTGAAACGATGGAAAGTTCGTTCCCGTCTCCCTCGTCCCGTCTTGAACTTTTGTAATAGCGCGAAAATTCATTGCTTTTTGCCGTGTGAATATTGCACCGAAACAGTCAATCGATGGAACACACAAATAGTCGTTGCTCTGCCGGATTATGTAGCTTATCCAATAATTTAATAATAGCAATAGTACTACGAATAAATTTGTGCGCTCAAATTTAACTCATAAAAGAAAAAAATTGCCCAATTTATTTTACAGATAGGACATCATTATTCCGATCGTCTGCGCAGGCGCATATTCTAGATGTGCAGACGATCGCCCTGCTGAAGTATCTATGCGAAAGATTACGTTTCGCTTTCAAAAGCAAAAAAAAAAACAAAAACGACAAAGCTGTAGCGTCGATATCGAACGAGAGGGAGCTCGTCGAATAAATGAAAAAACCCCGACAGTCATGTAGATCGATTGATTGGAAGATTAATGTGCGTATAAACAAGTCAGAAAATAAATAAACAAATAAATAATATATATATATATATATATATATATATACAAATTTATACATCCATACCAACGTGCATATACTCGATATTTCTGCAATTCCACGACAGATCACGTTAAGCGAGGTAGAATGTCTGGGCAAGATCGTAAAATTCGGTTACGACTAACTTTTCGCTGCCCCGTAATTTTATACGGCTTACCCGCTTTTCGTCATTATATTGCGTAAAGCTCTCAATGGCAATAAAGCTATTTTCGAGTTCAGCTGGATATCTTTATTTGGACGATTCTTGATCTTTCTTAAGCGCACCTGATTTTGACAATTATTAATATTTTTCCGACTAATATATTTATCTGAGTAATTATTAATATAAAACTTTATTTTTAAAATGACAAAATCACGAAAATACATTTATTTCCATAATTCCCTGAAATTCGAAGAAAATATCCCCATTGACTATAAATACCATTATTTATATCTAACGCGCGAGATTGAAGCTGAATTATTGCTGCAATTATCATATGGGCCATGCTTGTAAGCCGCGTTATATATCTTGATAACGGATATTAAACACTTTGATTAATGAACAGAGCAGAACGTACAGCTAAATTTTCTGGATGAGATTTTATGTGCAATCTAGTACGTAGAGATATGACGAATTTATTATTTTCTCAATGCATACAAATTAAAGAAAACTGCTCTTTTCTATTTAGAATTGTAAATTTCGTTATTTGCTTTGTCTTCGATGAGAATGACTTTTACAGTCTGTTAAAACACTGTTGTTTAGGCCTAATTTTTCACGCTTTTCTATAAATTTTAATTTTTATTTAGCAAAACAAAAATTAAAAAAATTAATTAAAGCAAATAAATTACATTCGAATGTAAAAATGAGGAATTTCAGCAATTATAAATTTTTACGATCTAGAGATCCAAGAACGCGAAATTCCTGAAAATTAAAGTATAAAAATTTCGCGCAACTCGACAGGCAGTTTCGCCAATCGGCGCTAAAAGGAAGTCTAAAAATGACGTTCAAACCGCTGATCTCGTCTGCCATATGTATCGAACACTCGAAGTTACTTTTACGGCTTGACGTCATGCCGCAACGACTATTTTATTATTAGCTCGGCCGAGAGGAGTCGATCGAAACGAACGGCTTCCGCGTGAGTCGGTCGTGTAGTCCGGCCCACATCTCTCGATTTCGAAAGAGAGTATTGCAGAATGCGATTTGCACGTTTTCCCCTACATTATTTCTAATGAAATTTAATGGAATAATTTAGCCGACGCTGTCAGTATGGCCAAAGCGATTTTTAATTTTTCGATAATTTAAGGAAAATTAAGTCTTTGTTTATTAAACAATAATATTTATCCAAAAATTCAATTTAATAAATAATTATTAAAATAATTCTTAAGGCTCATCGAATAAATTATATGTTGCATAAAGAATAATTTACATAATTTTCATAAGATATGAGAATAGTAAAGACAAAAACGTTTTTCTTGTTCGTCGAATAAAGAGTGTCTGTAGTACAAGCCAATATGCGTATTGTATCGTCATATGGATTTATCTCAATTTTCTGCTCTTTTCATCATGCACTGCGCGTAAAATTAAATTACAATGCTCCGTGTCTATAAAGATGAGATATTTAAGATAAATTAAATGCTCAACGTACGATTTGATTCACTTACCTATCGGCCCTCCATTATAAATGAAAGCTAATGGACTATTTAGTTTAAATATTTCAGAGTTCCAAATTGATTCAAACCAACGCATATTTGAAATAAAAAAATAACTCTTTATTTTTAAATAAATATTTGATAGATGTAGTAGAGATTATAATTGACAAAATCGATGAGTATTTGGTCAGACTTTTAATGAACGACATCAATTTCATCTGAATAGGAAAAAGAACGCTCTTTAAAAAAAAACTATACTTAAATACAATTAACAGTCAGATTATCGTTTTATAATTAAACATTAAACACAGAAGACACTAAAAACGTCACGTATAAAATGCATATAAATTTTTTAATTTCGAGCAGCCTGAAGGACGTAAACACGAAGACTTTACTTGTTTACACACGTAAACAAACTTGCATCCTTTGTTAATAATAAACAAGATGTTCACAAATAATCTGGTAAATCTTTAATAAAAATGTTTAAAAAATAGGATTGAAAGTGTGACCCCTTAGAAATACCAAATGTAAATTTACTGTTTGCTCATCTACTACTCTAGTAATAGAACATAAATGAGATTGCAATAGGTGTAGACCTCTGCCACTGGCATTAACTTTTTTATAATTGACTCGAATAGAACGCTTTGGAAAAGTCAAAATATATAACGTCTCCTTGATCCAGTTTAACACTGAAAACTTAATTGCTAAATGATAGTGAATTAGAAATCATGAGGCGGCTTTTAATAATCCACCTTCATATAGGGATTACGACAATATCTATGTGCTAATTGAATGCAAAAGCTAAGCTGGGGAAATCAAAATCAAGATAGGGTGGTCTTACTCGACTCCTCAGTGTATATTTTCATTTTTAAATAAAATGCGTATCTGTGAAGTATGAGCGATCTCATCGATATTTATAATATTATAGTTTCATTATAAAAAGATTGAAATTCTCAAAAATATTATACAAGCATTTAACAAAAAACATCGGCAAATCATGCGGACAGATAATAAAGTTCCCCTTGGAATAACTGAGAAATGGAATGGATGAACAATATAATTGAAACTGACCGAAAACATCTTCTGTTATCCGATATATTGATGTAGCCTGACGATCACTGTAGAAGTAGAAACTTCGCTATATAGTTAAGGTATCTATAAAATTTATAACAAATTGAGATCATTAAGGCTGGAGATCTGTATTTATTATTATCTTCTTTATAGATAATGAAAAATTTCTAATTTTTAGAATAAGTTGGATTTTCCTCGTCGAAAAATGCTACTTTCCCAAAATGTAGGAATTAAATTCGTCATTTAAAGCCTTTCACATCTTAGCCTATTAGAAACTACTATTTCTAATCTGTGGCTCAATAATTTATAAACTAATTTTGTGTATTAAATCAATAATTAAAAATAATAGTTAATCCTAAAAATAAATTCTACGTGATTACATATAAATTCTGATAAGGTATGAGAAAGTGGCATTTACTTATACAATTCTTGGTAATGACTTTAAATTGTTATTATTGGTAAAAAAGAAATGCACCCGGTACCCAAAGGAATTTAATTTATTTGAATTCGGATGAACGCTTGGAATACGTGGCCGGTTCGATGGTATTCCGACTATGAGTCAAATTGAATTCCAACGGACTGGTTACTCCTTTCATTTCATCGTCAAATTTCATCAGCAAACAATCGATTTACCTAACGGTGTTTCAAACGATAATTAACTTCCGCTACATTAATTCACTATCCTGAATTTGAGCCAAGTATTACAACTATTTGTCTTATAAGAAGAATTCCTGACGGGGTCATCGAATTGGTTCGATTACTGATTCATCTCAGTGCAGTTTTTCGAAATATTAAGACAAATTCATTTATTGAAGAATACGAGTAAAGTATTCATTGACTAACCGAGCTTCGGAAGTATTATAAGAATCTGCCTTTTCGTTCCTATCCCGAAAAAATACCATTCAAACGTCGCTTGTTAAACAGCTGTGCTACCCGAACAATAGCGCAGAAGTTAAATGAAAAAGCAAATTACAGCATAAACGCGGGGCAGTGCGTTGCACGCGCGAGAATCAATGTGGCCGGGCTGGTATAGATGAAATTTTTCGCGAGACGCCCTTACGAAGTTCTGGAACTCTTCGCGGAATCCGGCGCGCGCGGCCGCGCACATTACAACTGTTAATTAGAAGAGCGTAATTTACCACGGTAATTTTCGCGGGCCGGGCTGCTGGCGTGCGTATAAACGCGCGCGGCGCGCCATCGATTTCCCGACCAAGCGCCTCGACTTTCTCCGTCTCGCAGTACGCCTCGTTACCGCGTCTACAGTTATGCGGAACGGCCATTTAATAGAGGGTATCGACTGGTTTTGTCATTAACGCCATGCCATGTTTTTGCCAGGTGGGATTTAACGCGATATCCAGGGCGGATAAATTTCTCCGCTCGAGGATCAATTTTAGTAAAACAGTAGTCGAGGCCGCTCTCTGCTACTCTTAATTTAGCTCGTGAAATTGAATCGGTAATTGAAAGCTTTTTCACGTTAACAGTTCTCGAATACTTTGGACATTTCCATTGGGAACATTTATTTGAGACATTTATGGTATGCCGATAAAGATGAAATTGAAGAGCACACTGACGAAATAATGTTGAATTAAAGTCACGTGGAACAAATGAATTCACCAAAATGAACGTCATTCAAAAGATAGGTTTCATAACCGCATAGTTATCGAAAAAAATAATCAATAAAAACTAAAAAAATTCTTATATTAGAGTGCATCAATATATATCGTTTTAAAATCTTGTAACCTTATTTATTAATAATCACTGTATTTAATTAATACTTAATTTCTAAAAATGAAGCGGAGAGAAGATATTAAAATAATGTATCAAATATAATGGGATACATAAAAGGTAGTATTTTTTGCACAATTCAGTACTGAGTTTAGATAGGATACCTATAATAAAGTTTAAGATCATTGAAATCTAAAATATAAGGGCAGTGCTTAATCGATAAAAAAAATATTATCATGGTTCAAATAAAAGTAGTGCGTATTCGTAAAGTTTTTATTTAATAAAAGTGCAAATAGGTAGTTATATATGTAACTCTAAATAATAGAAACATAACTAGATGTTATAGTAATAAAATAATTACTTCTTATTTATAAAAGTAAAAGATTCTGTTGTTTTCAATCAGGGCTGTGGTCAGATTGAAAAATACCGTCATTTGATTTCGCACTTCAATTTCGTTCCTGAGAATTAGAACATCGAAAAGCAAATTCCAATTTGAAATTCAAATCCAAATTTGAAGTAGCCCGCTGGCGAACTCTCTTCGCCCAAACACGGACCCCCTCGGTCGACCCAATACGAATGGCCTCAGGTGCGCCAGAAATCATCGACACGCCGGCATTCGTCTTTCCCGAGGCCGGATTTATTCCGCCGATGCGCCCGGGCGACTCCCGACGGCTGTATTGAACAGCGTCCGAGGACAGGCCGCAGAGCGAGTTGTGGCCGGGCCGCCGGGGGGGGGGGGCAGGGGGACATATGTACGACAAATCCTTCGGGATTATAGGCCGGAGCCTCGCGTGCGCCGATGTCAAAATACAGGTATAGCAGGAGCGGCAAGAGCGGGCTTGAAGGGAGGTGGAGGCAGGGCAGGGGGTCAAACTCGAAGCTAGGACGACCGCTTCCGCGAGGCGATTGCGCGAGCTTTTGTGCAGGTGATTTTCAACTCGGGACGAGGGGGGGGGGGTTAAGACTTTCTGAAGTTGAAGGTAGTTTGTCAACTGGCTCGGCGCGGATGCTCGATGTCGAAGGAAATAAAGCGAGCAGTGGAAGGTATTTCGATAAAGATACCGTTTAAAATTTCAATAAAGATAAAAGTTTTAGATATGCCTCTGAAACTTTATAATTCTGAAAGAAATCATATGTATTCTCATTCAGTGTTGCCTTTTTTTTAAGGTCAACTAAGGTCCATCATAATGCATTAAAGATTTGCCAACAACTTTAAGTATTATTGTATAAGTAGGTCACCTGCATGCTCATGAGCTATAATTTACTATAAACAAGTAGATAACAACTCACGGAGGCAAGTCAACAGATTAAAGAAACATCGCATACCTTGAAGTTCAAGATAATGTGAAGTTCCATATATTTTTCCCTTCCAAATAAAATAGGGTAATGAATGTAATATTGAGATATGTCCTTAGTAATGTTAATAATATTAAATTCAAAAGTTTGTAATAACTAAATGTAAAGCAGTAATATTATTAGACATTGAATGGTTGAAGAGAAAAAGGAAAATATAAATCTTCAACGATTGCAACATGAAAAATCCGGGGATTCATTAAACATATATTTAAAATTAAAATAAGTTATGGGGTAGATAAGTTATTAAAATAGGTGATGGTGAAAGCCAAGCTCAAAATTAAACTTTGATTCTTGATTTCAGAAAATAATATCAGACAGTGACAAATAATATCATTTCACCTGGTATTTCGAACAAAAAGTAAACAAAAGCAACAATCTTTAGGAATTTCAACAAAATTGATATAAAAAAATAAGAGCATAAAAGAAAAGCGATTGTAAAGTAACGCATGGCCCTCGATCGTATAATGCGAATTCAAATTTTGGCGCAAAAACGACTTTCCACCCCTTTCTCGCGTTCTTGCGCGCGACTCTCCTGAATATTTATGCGCCGAAAGCGGTATTAGGCGCTCGCTTTTATTACAGTCAAACATCTTCATAATCCAAGATGCAGAAGGGGCGAGAGAGTGAAATAGCTTTGGGATTTTTAATTAAAATACTTGCAGAAGAGTCGTTAAAAAAGTCGTTCTGCAGCCCGGCTATATTGACGAACGCGCGGCGGAGCAATGAAGTCGGGAGGACAAGATCGTCAACGCACTTATACTTGGTGTTTGCCCAGCTTTTCTGAATTTTAACTCCGTCTCCGCGAAATTTCATAACTTGAAAAGCGCGGACGAGCTGCTTTATTAAATTTGAGAGGCGCGTCGTCGGGTGCATAAGATTTTGCAGGTTTGATAAATAAATGAACAGAGAAAGTGCTTGAAATAGGAAACTTGCTTTATATCAAGATTTTCAACTTTGCTTGTTTAATATCAGAAATTTTCAAATTGCTCTCATATATAAATATATTTAAGAATTAGGTTCATTCGTCGAATTATTCATGAACTTTGCTAAATTTTTTATAGGATCTGAACTTGCTATAAGTATGATTAAAAAAAGTTTTTAAGCTGCCTATAATGCACGTTATGAGAATATTTACATCGGAAAAATGGTCAGAAAAAAACAGTTCATTAATACTTCAAAATATTTCTTAGTATATATTTATCTTTAATAATCATGCTATTAAATTGTATTATATATAGTATGGTCAGAAACATCTGAAGAATTAACTACATGACATAATAACATCATATTGATTTGGTTTTGTAGAGAAGAATACGATAAATTGTATTTTTAAATAGATGATTGTAAAAAAATTATTTACAGTCTAATTTTGCGTACAAATATGAATGTGGAGAAACTGTCTGTAATAGCCTTGTATTCTGAGAATACCTAACGAACAAAAAAATCATAGAGTTTTTAATGTAAGAACTCATCAGAGCTAGAATGTTATACAAGTTAGCTTACAATGTTCTTGTCGATGAAATATATGTTACTCTGTAAACCGAGATAAATAATTTAATTTGTATCTTATATGAGCCACATATATCTAATCAGAGAGAAGATGTTATTTTACATCTTTTTAAAGAACATCACAAAATCTATAAAAAGATCACATGGTTTGTACCTAATACAATTAAATTATGTACCATTTAGTGACGAACTATTTGTTTTGACATTCGCATAAGTATAAGATAGGCATCATTAAGAAATAATGATAAGAGAAAGATACAATTTAGTTACTTTGTTTCTCAATACCAAATATCCTAAAAGATAAGTACTTCTTTTTTGAAAAAGGTGATAATAGAAAAGTGAAAATCTTTAGTTTTTTCAGTTGTAAAATAACTAAATATTAGCTTTAAATTCCAACTTGGAGCCAGCAAATTACATGATTCATGTACGTCACCTATGTCTAATATGTCACAGATCAAAGATGCAGTCATCATCCCATACAGCAAATTTACTGAAAAAATAAGAACAGATCAAGTTTTGAACCAGCAACCCACTGCTGCGGCAGGCACTTTACGTTACAGCACGCGCCGGTATGATAGGTTCGATTGTTTTCGTACGCGCGCACGTGCGCGCTATTATTCCATCCTGGAGCAATGGAACTGCGCACGCGCGCGTCTAGCGCACGTTTTCCTCGAACGAGCCGTTAATTCTGTTTGGAAAAAGTCGTGAGCTGCGAGCAAGGGGAGAAAAGTAGGGGTAGGGATGAAGTTTGCTTTAGAATGTGGAAAGACACGAGGTCTGTTAATCCTGTATAATGCTGCCGCGAAATAATAATTATTTTGAACTGAAAATTGAAATTATTATCTCAATATCTCGTATCTCAATTTAAAGTGTGTCACTCTAATAACTTCTTTTGTAAAATCAATTTTTTTCTATAATATCAAGAACGATAAAATTTCTATCACTAGATTTAAGCTGGGGTAGTTGGATTTAAGCAAATTCTTCTTGCATCGATTAAATACTTCCTTCATTTAAGAAACAATTTTTGTTAATTTAAGAAAAGAGTATGCTTGGTAATAAACAAGAAATTATTTACATGAACAAACTTTTTTTTTTCATTGCCCTGTCTTCGATCCGAGCTAATTTCCAAGCAGTCGATAACATATTTTGAAACATTGCCAGCAATGCTGAAAAGTTATCCTAATAGTACTTTTTAACATATTTTCATACTTTCAGTACTCATAAGTCTTGAAAGAACATTCGCTACCTACGATTTGATTGTATATATACGGACAAACAGTTTTACGTAATTGGTTTGGGATGTCATAAGTTTCTTCCAACTTCAGATTCCAATAATGGGCAATAGGGTGAGACCGATTGGAAATAGCGATACCGCACTGCTGTTGTTTTAACCGACGACGAATGCCGATCTGGCATTGGAGGTCTGACATTGCCCCAGAGAATAAGTGCGCCAGGTTACTATGCACGAATGGAAATCTTTCTGCCGGTATTTTTTACGTAAATACAAAAGAACTCTATGCAAATTTTTGATGGATTTCAAATTAATATTGATGTTCCATTCAGTTAGATTGTTCTCGAGACAAAATATTTCGAGGGGACATAAAAAAAAAAGATATTTCCTGAGTTTGGTGATATCGATTTGAACGGTGATATTGATTAAGAAAAGTTAATAATGTTGAAAAACAAATGATAAAATACAACATATTTTGTAAATAAATTATAATATCAGGAATTAAAATTTATGAAAAATACAATTATCAAAAGTCAATTCGCACAATAAGTAACACAACCGATTTCAAAACGCAAGAAGTTATTTCGAAAGTATCTTAGGTTTCTTCATTTACGTTTGAGTCTTTTACATACGTACAGAAATCTACTTCATATTGTTGTTTAAAGTAAGAAATTCTAATTATACTGTTATTATCCGCTTTAAATTAATCCATATAATTTTTTGCAAGTGATAGTGGTAGTCTACTTTTTCAAGAAAAATTTCCTTGCCGCAATAGCAATTATAATGACTTTGCATCGTGTAATGATGCACAATTGCAGGAAATTAGCACAATTACTACAATTTTTGAAAATTTAATTCGTAACACAGTTTGATAATATAATAACTTAAGAAATCATTGACTTTAAATTAAAAGAAATTCATCGAAATCAATATATAGAATTAAGAAAGGATGTCATTGAATTTCTTAATTTTCCTATAATCTAAAAGCACAGGCAATAATATCAGATGGGTTTACTATTAAATTATTAGTTCTAGTTAAAAGCGTTCTTAATGGATATCTTATATATTTTATCATTTATCTAGGTAAAAAAGTTTACGTAGAAAACTACAGAATACGTAATTGGATCATCGAAAGTCAGTTTTCCAGATTGCAGGACTGACGGGAACGGCAATCGCGTGACTCGTATATCTTTCCAATCACAGCAATTCTAGAGCATTTCATTCGTTAGAATAATACACAGAGTAGTTATTTTAATTAATAAGCACTGTAGCTATTTTATCTCAAGCATATACTACTGACGTGTATGACCGGCATTGAGGCGGGGGGGGGGGCAGGGTAGTACTTGTAAGATACGGTCACGTAAAGAGCGGTCGTACGTGTGAATTTTAATGACAGACAACAGCTCTATGATTATGATGCTGTTGATTAGCACTTGTTATTAATTCCGATTCGCACGAAAGCGGTGCGCGATATTTAACCAAACAAGCATCGATTGCATTGGTTCAAACGAAGGCTGGAACGACTTCAATTGCCCTCTAAAGAAACGTTGTTGTCCGAGCCTAGAAAAAATATCTACGAGAATTCATGATTCGGAATATAAATAATCCTGCTCTCATCGTTGCCTTCAATTTACAGAATTCTCGAGAGTCTTCCAGATGCCCCATCAAATTCTCGATGAGTTAAAGCAATTAAGGGACCCAGAAGCAATACGGAAAAAAACAGCGACGAGGCGACCGCGGAGGGATAGAAAATTTGAATGTACAAAAGCCGTTCAACTATACATCCCGGCAAAAAGTATCGTGGAGGCCGAGTCTCTGAGAGGGTCGCGGATTATGGCGCAAAAGCGGCACGGAAGTCGAGAGAGTGAGGAGGAAGTTAACGGTAGAGGATATTTTCAAAGACGACACGGAAATTGCCCGTCGCAATTGAATAGCAAACAATATGAAAATTTGTTCGAGAGTTTTGATTATACAAAGAAGACGGACCGAATACGAAAGAATGGGGGACAAGATTGGAGGAGAGTAAGAGGGAGTGTTGGGGGAATGAGGAAAACTCTTGGAAAAGAAAAGCAGAGAACAGTCGCGTATGTAAAGACACAGATGTAACGCAGAAGAGGAAATAAGAAAGCAGATAGGGAGAGAAGCGCTTGGATAAGAGAAAAGTTAAGGGCAGTACGAACAGGTATATAGGAATGCAGAGGAAAGGCTAGCGTAGACTTACAGAGAGATCTTTTACATTCGGATTGAATATTACTAAAGCCTTCCACGGGAGTAATTCCTCATTCATCGGTGGACCTTTCTTCGCGGACTTCGCGTCATAAGAAACGGTCGCGGTTATTATCCGAACGACCGAGCAATTCAATAAGAACCGATGAACTGAGGCCGGAAAATGCCGAAGCCTTGCTAAATTCGTCTTATTTATGAGCTGGGGGACAAGGAATCGAGGGCGCGAAAACGGCGATATTTCATACGGCAGTCGGCTCGGCGAAAATTAAAAACCGCCGTGGTCGTCCCTAAATCAAGAGGCTTGCTCCGCGCGCGATACTCGAACTCGAGCGCCGGAAGACAAGGATTTGGCGAGCGTTTCGGGTTCATTGTCTCTTATGCGCACCAGCCCCCCCCCCCATTTCCGCCGCCACGGACCACTCTTAGAGACGCATGGTACAGCGATAAAACGAGAGGCGCAAGGCTCGTAAAGCTCCTGCTCCGCGATGGTGAATACCGACTTGGCAACGCGAGGCCTCGAAGAGTCTTGGAAGCGCGGACAAATGTCACAATTCGCGCTATTTGTCGCACGATGCGCGACGATTCTTCATCCGGGCGTGAGTTAGATTTAGACGTTTTGGAAGATGGATTTTGCGGGTCTCAAAACAGCGAAAGAAAGCCGAATAACAGTGGTTGGGATGAGGAATGGCTAATGCTTCATCATGCGTCGAGCTGCTACTCTGCCATCTTTCACAGATATGAAAGGCCAAAGGTATATACCGTCAAGGCGACGATTCATACTTTTGGATCCTGAATTTAGCTGTAACTCACGAACTCTTTTCTAATATACCCAAATAGGACGCATCGTGCAGTTATTCTTTCCAATGTCTCTCTGATTATGATTTATTTATTTATGGGAGCAGGGAGGTAATGGAAAAAATGACTATACAGATGTTCAATCTGGGTATATTAGAAAAGGTTCTATGTGTTACAACTAAATCAGAGATCAATACACGTCAATTTATCCTTTAGACAGAAATTGATCGCAATAATAGTAAATAAATGAATTGACCTTACTATCACAGTCAATGAGGAAACTGGAATTGCTCTTAAATCTGTCAAAAATTAAGCTTCTATTTCTATCAAAATTAATAAAGCTGCTTTTATACTGTACCTATAATCTGGATATCAGGATTTGATATAACTGAAATTAATTAAAATTTTCATTAACAAAGTTTAACAAATCATAAGAAACAAGTGCTGTCTCTTTTGTGCAAGAAAATATTGACTAGTAAAAGAAAAATGAAGGTAAGATCCTATGTTAGCGGATCTAAATTTTTCATTACTTACGTCAATAAATAAACATCCAATACGAAATGCGGGACGAAGCTAGGCTTATTTGATTGTTAATGAAAGAAAATAACTAAAAATTACGCTTAATAATAGCTGTGCCAGACGTGCTTATCTAAATTTAAGATATTTTGAAACATCGAAACATTAATCTCATATATTATTTAGTATGATGGTTATGAACTATTGTGGAATATAATCATTATCTAATTTAAAATGTATTACAATTTAGTATCCCTCGTTCAGTTATCTTATTCTAGTCTTTATTGAATCTGATATTAAAGCAAATGTATTTAAAAAAATTGAACTCATGAATAATTTAAAAAACATTTAGAAAATATATATATTTTTAAGTGTAAATCATTAATTATTAGTAAAGATATAGATTGAAAATTTTTTATCATTGCAATACTCACTTTTACTTTTATTTTCATATGAACTTCACCTAAGAATTAATATATCTGATCAAAACAACTGACACATCAAAACATTCGAAAATCTGATGAACACATATGGATCTAGAAGACATTATGATAAAAAACCAGATGAATTAAACGTCACTTATTCAGAAATATTAATAATAAAGAGCAATCATCGGTGAACGTATTCATTTCTATACTTGAAATTCATTGAGAATTACATAAAGAGCTCAGCTCATCCATTCAATACTATCATTGATGTACAATTCCAGAAATTTTAAGCACCAAGAATGAATGAATTTCTCAAGGTAACAATCGCGAGGCACAGGTTGGTACAGTAGACGAACGGACGGCCGGGGCCTAATCTAAATTTTATTTTTCCATTGAATAAATACGCACCCCTGGTCCTGTGCCAGTAACTATTACCGACGATGTAACTGTGCCCCCCGTCTCTCGCATCGGGATACACAGAGGAGAGCCGACCAGATGTCTTTCTCTCTACCAATCCGCTCGTACGTACCGCGCCGTTCCACTTATCTTTATATACACGATTACTACCGGACATTTCTTTCATTGCTCTTAATGTCTCAGTATAGCATTACCCTAATGATCGGGCGATATCGTATTTCATATTTTCACGAGACTCCACAAACTTTGTGTTTTCCTCGAAGGAAGGGGAGCCGCGTCTGTTGCTCTTGTCGTTTTTTTATAGCGCATTCCGATATTATGATAAAGAAAAGACTTTCTGTAACTTGTATTCCACCTATGAATATTTTTCGTCAAATCTACTTTCTTTGCCCTCAAAGAATTGAAATTTAGTTGTATAAATTTTAAAACGATAAATTGGATTATTTTCATTCATTTAATAAATGGGCTTTCAATAAACATAATTAAAAATATAAACGAGACCGTCATCTTCATATTTAAAAAAGTAATTTTAAAAACTTCATTCCAAAGCCACCATCATCAAATTAACATTTTCTTACTCCATTACATATTTTTGTGATAGTTTTATAATCTTCTGGTTCCATGGTTGTTCTTTTTAAAGAAAAGATGCGCTTAATACATTCATAAAAATAAATAGATTCTAATCTTGAATGCGTTAGAAGGTTCGTCGTTCAAAATTAACTCATAATACTGTATCTTCCAGTTTTTGATAGTATATATATATATATATATATATATATATATATATATATATATATCTTATTGTTTTTAAAGTTTTATCTGTATATCTAATTTTAACACATTATCTTAATCTAGTAAATTTTTACATATTTTATTTTATATAAAGAATAAATTTATGTAATCAGGTTCACTGTCACCGTCAACATGAGGGTATCATCATAAGTGTTGCTGAATCTAACTTTAAATGATTGAATAAAAATTCAGGATATTATAATTAACTAGAAGAACGGATTTCACACATAATAAGAAACTAATCCACTGTCCTCTTATGTTAATAACACTTACTTAAAATGATATAATAAATACAAACCGTAATTCTGAAAATGCTTAAATACAATTCTAGATTTCAAGATTCGCAAATTTAAGACTTATAACCTAAAGCATAATTGATCTGAAACGTAGTTGAAGCCGAGAAAAGAAAAAAAGCAATACGTAAAATATCCTTTTATTGAATACCGAGTGCTCTCAGGTAGCCAATGATTTATCCAAATTCGTCGATAGATTATTTTATATTTTATTCGACTTCATAGTTGCATTTCTACATTTTATGCTCCCCATGCGGTTTGCCGGGTAAATATATAGGTTTCTTCGTTTTAATTCGTGTTTTTTTAGCTGCGAACAATAAAGGTCAATTTCGCAAAGAACAGCAGAATTAATTTGGATATGTGAGCAATAGTCAGCCAAATAACGTTTCATTTCAGAAAAATAACGTTTTGTTCATAATTATTATTCTAAATTAATTATAAAACTGATAATTCAAAAACTATATGTATGTCAAACACGGACTGATATGTTTCGTAATGCTTTGGAATATATTTCATTAAATCCTGTCAATGACGTCAACTATTTTTTGTCAGTGTAAGAACAAAAGTAAGTATTAAGTAAAGAAGTTGTTCAACTCTGGAATCCAATGTTATTTATTATTGTAAATAAATGATTAGGCAACTTAATAGCGGTAGAATTTATCATCTAAAACTTAATTAACAAATTTGGCTCTCTTAATATTTTTAGCTGTATACGTTTCTCATCCTCTATAGTAGCGCAATTCACATAGTTATTATTAAACAAAATAGAATAGAACAGAATGCTCGCTTTCTTTCTCTCTCTCTCTCTCTCTCTCTCTCTCTCTCTCTCTCTCTCTCTTTATTGGTCGCCTCCCCCACAGTATTTTACGTGAGACAACTTGAGTCGTTCCTGAAAGTCTTCTTGGCTGCAAAGCAGATGACAACGTGAACGAGCAGAAAGTCGTGACCTTAGCGACCAAAAAAACGAAGAGTGGCAGATTACGCTTACCCGGCCTTTGGAGGATCATCAAATTAGCAGGAGAGCGTCTTGAAGAAGTTTCTCTCTTCCTCTCTGTCTCTATTTTTCCCCATTCACTCTAACGGTATCTTCCTCTTTTCCTCGCTTTCTATTGTAACTCTCTAACTTTCTCCTTCGTAAGGGCTCAGGGATGGAACGCCGAGCTTCTTCCATTTTATACTTGACAGCGTCGTCACAAGTTCGCTTGCTAACTCGGGTATCTACTTCTGCAAAATCACGCTTACGCCAACATTTTATTACAGCTAAATACTGGCTTTTCTCTCGCTTAGCACTTTTCTCGCCGTTCTTTTAGACCTCAAGTATATAAATTAAGAGAATCTCGTCTTACTGACACCTAAATTTATATACAAAAAAAATTTTTTAATCGTAATATTCAGAAATTATTTCTTTTTAATTCATAGAGATATAAATAATGTAAGCATAGAAAGAGAAAGAGAGAGAGAGAGACAGAGAGAGACGGTGGTTTCTTTTAAAATATTAATATCAAATAAAAATAAAGTATATGATTATTATAACTCATATATAGTTACTCCATGATATATTTATCTTTGATCACTACATTTTTATTCAAGCTAATTAAATAATTTACAAGGATAAAAATTTATATTTTGCACAAAGGGATTCTTATCAACACATATAACTCGATGAAATATTTTTTTTTAACAAGACAAACATATGCTCCGTTAGATATCAAGATAAGCGATTATATCATTGACAGATCAAGTTATATATTTTTTTATATATGTGCTAATGACAAATTAGCTTATGTAATTCAATATTGATATTAAGAAATTGTTTGCACTATTCTGAGAAAATAATTGAGCCGTTGATACAGCTGTTGGGATATAATAATTATGATCTGCTTAAATAATTTAAAATGTCAAAAGTTATTTTAAACTTTTCTTTATTAAAATATATTTATGGGGTTACATAACTATCACCGTTCAAGGAGATGTTTACCGCATATTTGTTAGAGGAAGAATATTAGAATAATTATATTTATTAGGATTACGAAATATACAAAAATATTTTGTTAAATAAATATGTTGAAAAATATCGTTACTAGAGCTAATCCTCCAAATTATTTCACTAAGACACTTTGCGGGATGCCATATATGGATCGTAAACAGCAAACCAAATATAAGCTAGTTCAGAAAAAAAAAACATTAAATGTATGCCAAATTATAATTTACAAAAAGACTTGTCAAAATTTCAAATTGAGGCGGCATTTCATTCTTCAAATACTTGGGTCAAAGTTCGAATCTTATCATTAGCTGAGAAGACAATACTGTTCAACTTGTTACTATATATAAGTCAATGAATTATTAATTAAAAATCAGTAATTATCACGCTTAATTACTTATAAAAAAAGATTCATAAACTAAATCTCAAACAGAAATAATTTCCTTTTTTTTGGAAAAAATTAATGGTTTAATGTGATAATACTCTTCTATATTTCGACCAATGTTTTTTAATTAGATCACTGCCCTTTTCAGCAATCATAATTGTTGGTGCATTTGTGTTTCCCCTTACAATAACAGGCATTATTGAAGCATCTATGACTCTCAATCCCTTGATTCCGCGAACTTTTAAGCTAGAATCTACTACAGATTCTGGATCGCTTTTTGGACCCATTTTGCATGTACCTACAGGGTTATTATAAGGTTGCGAATAATTTTCTGCTAAACATTCGTAATATTTCAAAGATTTAAATTCAGTGAGATAACAAAGCGGAGTAGGATACTCCATTCGCTCGTAACCAGCATTTTGAAATGCTTTAGTTTTGAATAACATTTCAGCAATTTCTGCAGCTTGCGTATAGGCATTAATTTCATCTCGATCAGACATGTAATTCCCATATATAAGTGGTGGACTTCCTACTGGATCAGTAGTATTCAATTTAACCATACCTCGACTTCTAGGGACTAAATTAATAATAAAAATATAAAATTCATTTTTTCTCAAATAATGTAATATCTGAATATCTGTCGCTTTATCATCTTTTTCATATGAAGTTTTAAGAAATGTTTCTAAAGGCACAGAGCTAGAAATTGCCATTGGTCCATCGTGATTACTTAACCAGTTAAGGACAAGATCATGAAGACTTTTTATATCCGTGGGCCAAATTGGACTAATATCTCCTTTTCCGTAAATTGACGATATTAGTGTATGATCTTGCAGATTTTTCCCCACAGGTAGATTCTTAAGAACTTTAATACCAGCTTCTTTTAAATGATCTGAGGGACCTATGCCAGACAGCATCAATAACTTTGGAGAATCTATGGCACCAGCTGAAATAATTACTTCCTTGTTAGCATATGCTTTAAGCAGATTCTCTGAGCCAGCAGTTTTATATTCCACTCCAATAGCAGATTTTGTTGCAGGATCGATGATAATCTTTGTCACTAATGAATTCGATCGTACAGTAAGATTGGGGCGTTTCCCACGAATTGGACGAATAAATGCACCGTTAGCACTTTGTCGAGCTCCATTGATTTTGGTAAATTGAGCTGTACTGATTCCTAAGTTATGTCCAGAATTATGATCGACTTCCTTAAGCCCAAGCTCTTTCCATGCATTTCTGATAACATCAACGGCTGGATGTACGTTAGGTTCATTTTCAATGGTTAAATATCCACCAGTACCATGCATATCTGAATACTTTTTCAAAGGCTAGACAAGTACAAGTACATTTATTGTAAAAGAAGAATAAATAAAAATTCGAATAAAAATTATAAAAAATAGCAGATAAATAAATCATTATGTATATGTTTGTGATAAAACGTACATCTGGGATTCTAAAATCTTCCGATTTTTTAAAGTAGGGTAAAACGTCGGTCCAATTCCAGCCAGGATTTCCCAATTTATACCAGTTATTGTAATCCCATTGATGACCCCGTACATATAACATATTATTTATGGTACTGGAGCCACCCATGACCTTACCACGAGGAAAACGGCAAGATCTATTCGGCTCCGATCCACAAGCATGAGCTTCCGGCTGAGTAAGGTAATCATAATCTATGCTACTGCGGAGTGATGTAAGAAATAATCTTGGTATATCGGCGACTATTGGCTCTTCGTCGCCTGCTTCTAATAGAAGTACCTGTAATTATATATTAGTATGAAAAAATACTTTTACCAAATTATTAATAGGTAATCCATACATATGCACATACGTATAACTTTCCTGATAAAAATATTAATAAGGATGGTAACCATCAGCTTCTACGTCTACAGCTGGAACCATTTTTAGGTGGGAAAGAGAATTGCAGCCATCGATAATAGTATAAAAGGTGTATGAGAATATAGCTAATTTAATAAACCGCGTACTTTTGTAATGCGTGATAGGAAAAAGGTTAAATAATTAGATTATATGTAATAGTCTCAGCACCTTAACTATTTTTAAAGCTTGTATCTTAATTATGCACATAATACGTGTATTTAACTCTTCATTCATAAAGTTCGCTAACAATCTCTAACATAAATAAATGTACAAGTAAACTGTAAAAAAACAGTCTAAATATCAAAAACTCTTCCACTTGAGCATTCTAGCTCAACCTGCAATTTTTTACGATAAATAGTCATACTCAATTTTAGTAAAATTCATAAGTTTCTATCTTGTTGTACGATGAAAAGTGACAGTTGAACAATCATGATTAATTCATAAGGTGCTCCTATCCATCGTAATTTATGGTAGAATACTTATAAATATATTAATAGTTAAATAATTAAATACCATAGTTTTTATATGCAAATTATAAGTATTGCATGCACTAAAAAATTAGCACTATATAAAAATTAAACCATATTTCAATGTATTACATTTTCTTGAATAATTAAGATTATTTATGTATTAGATAAATTTATCTGTTCAAAAATTTTATCGTGAATTATTTCTGTATGTCATATATTAATTCAAAAAATTGTCAATTTAAAATTAAACGAATACGCAGAAACAATTAATAATTAGAGTCTAATACATTTTTAATAAATATATGGCATATAGAAATACCTAATGGAACAATGATAATATCTAATAGATAAATACTATTAACTATTCAAGATTATAAATAATACATTAAAATAGAATGCCTATAAATAGTTTATTTTGGGACAGCATGAAATTTGCAACAGGGCAAAGTGATTTTACATTATTTATTAATTTGGGTTACCGAAATATCCCAGATAAAGAATGATAAATATGCTTTGCTTCATCAGCTGTTAAATGGAAAATTATACTTTAATCGTAATAAAAAATATATTGATACGCAAAATACTTTTCAACACAAAATATTTTTAAACATTTAAAAATGCGTTTTTCAATTTTGAACTTCTGCTTCCTTTTGGATACTAAGCAGTATAATATGCCAGGAATACAAATAAATATTAAAAATTCTAATCAAAACAAAATGAAGTTTCTTTAATCTACTGTGTTCGAAAATTAATACATTTAGTAGGCCATTATAATACAAACATCTTGCACATTAAAAAAACATAAATGATTAATAATTTATTATAAATGACAGAATCTAATACGCTCTCAAGCTCCATGATGGTTTAGATCCAGTATGATAATTATAATCTAAAGCCAATGCTGTACTACTGTACGAGAAAGAAATGCTTATTTATCAGCGACTAAAGTGAATTCGTGATACATGTTACTATAAAATAAGATAATAGAGTGAAGTGAAAATACTTACTTTCCAGTCTTTATTTTCAGTCAATCGATTGGCAAGAACACAACCTGCACTACCAGCTCCAACAATTATAAAATCGAATTCACTCGCACCATCGTCAGGATTTAAGGAATTGAAATTAGTATCATAAGACTTGCTTAAATTACCTATAAGCAGACTTAAAAATGCAATCATACTCGGCGTACATGATGCGGCATCACAAATCGGATCATTGTTGCGCAACGACCAAACCATATCTAAAATATGGCCTTTAAATTAAAGATCAAGTTATGCTTCTTTTGTTATATTTACGAATGCCTCATATTTCCATTATGCTAAACGTTTATATAGAAATATTTTATCAGTATTTATCTATTTCAAGTACAAGTCGGCAAACAGCATACCGATACAGCACAGTAATTTTTTATACTTGGCAAATACTTAGTTTTACAGCTATTCAAGAACTCAAATGATTTGTGTCATATCTATCATCGCTTAAATTAATTAATTCATTTAATCGATTTAATTAATTTCACACTTTACAGTGTCCCATTTTGTCCCATCATGTTTTACGATATATATAAAAAGGGTTTTGCAATACTGCAGTTGTAATTATTAAAACAACGCGTCGTCTGAATTGCAGATTCTGATGATTGGATTTGAACTGAAAAAGTTGACTTCTGAATCTTCCTGGTCAGTGAAAAAAACGCTATGCAAGGATTAAACAATTTCTAAAGCATAGTTTCGAATAGCAAATGGTTATGTATGGCAGATTCACGCTTTCGAGGTCGTGAAAAATTTTAATTCAACATCATAACTGAAGAAGACACGAAGGTCGCTAAATAATAAAGAGCCAATTGAAAAAAAAAATTGAAAAGTTTCAGAATTTATTGTTCGAAATAAACGTAATTCAAAATAATAAAATAATTGATTTTTATATACTAACACAAGACTAGTTTATTATGAGATATTTATAAATTGTATATAAGTTAATGCTCTGCTAGATGTTCAAAAATTTATATATTCGACCTTTCAAATATATTCATAGTTTTAATGATTTCTAATGTGACAAGTATTTGTACAAAATATAAAATATTTTATTTGATTTAAAATTACAAATTCTCACATGAATAATATATATTATTATTTATAACGGTTAGGTTGAAGTCAAATATATGTGGTAATAAATTGCTTTCTCGACATGACTCAACATGAGCCTTTTCCGTAAAATTATACATTTTATAATGTCATTTAAGTATAAATTTATTTACTACTCTTCTTTAACTATGCATAGAAATTGAAAAGATAAAAGAACAAATTTTTGGCAGTCATTCAATTAATAAAATATTAATATTAGTATGACTGGCTAATGGCAAACAAAATAAATTAAACTCACAAAACTACTATGCTAAAGTGAAATATTTCGTCCTTTGCCAGCTGCTGGTCTCATAAATTTCCAGATGCACGATAAAATACAAAAATATAGAAATATTTCTTAAATACGAGTGATTATTTCATTTTTCAGAAATGATGAAAATGAAATTATGATAGCGATTATAATAAATATATCTTCAACATATTGTCCGATTTTGTTAATTAAAGAAGAATGGGTCACTGGCCTGTAGTTATCTAGTTGTTTACGTTGCACTGTACATCATTGCTATCATGCGCCTCACGTAAATCAAAATATTAGTGCTCTTGATAATAATATATTAAAAGTAATTTAAATTAATAAATAAAGATTATCTTTTAGAATTTTCGAAGAAATAGTTGGGCTCTGTAGTGCAATTATTAAACAAAAACAATTATTAATGTAAACTAAAGCAAAAAATAATGAAAAATTGAAGTTGTTTGTAATTTTATATTTAATTGACATCTTATGCTTAAATGACAAAATTTACTGGATAAGTCGTTTTCTTTTGTACGATTCCTTCAAATTATTTTCTAAAGCTTAAAATTTGTTGCTGAATTCAACTGCCCCTCACATGCGATAATGTCAGCATCAAATAAAAGTTAGTCGATTTCAATATACGACACGTTCAAGCTACCGACACGAGTATCTCAATTTCTGTTCTTTAATGTTCAATAGCTATATTCAGTATAGTATATTTTTATACGGCCAAAAACCACACTAAATATATAGATATTGAAAACTCAATGCCGCAAACTAACACTAGTAACTGATGTTGGCAACTTGAACGTGTCCATGAGTATAAAGACGATTATGTCAATAATAAAAGTGGACTGCGAAACACCTGCTAGAAGTCAATACACGTCAATAGTTCTGTTTCAGTGCTCGATACACTGTAAGTTAAGGTGTATTACATTGCAGTACGTATATTGAGACACAATGTTATTTTAATGCCACAATGATCATTACACTAAGACGATAATAGAAGTGACATAAAAGAGATTTAAAAACGTGGATATAGATTGGGAGGCATTTTCAATAATTCATAATTACATCATAAATAAATTAAAATTTAAGCCCAATACTGTATATGATTTTTTATATATGGGATACTTCTTTAACTAGTTTGAATACAGAATTATTTATGATATCAGGAAAGTTAAAAAATATACAATTCATATTATCACAGAGGCATATAGATTTTTCAATGTCTGTTTGATAAGTAAGCAGTTTCTGCACTTGCCGCTCGCTACAGCCGCGAGGGTGTTGCCGATCTTGAAGACTCAAAAACTGCTGTAAACCTGCCTTTGGCTCTAACCACGGTTCTATTTATAACTGCGAAAACGTTCTTGGCATTATAACATCAAACACAGGTTTCGTGCATTATTTTAATTTTTTTTTTTCATTTTACTACACCTCGTTGTATTAATCTTATCGAAGTTTCAACTAATTTATTATTAATTGACCTTTGCATACATTACAAAGACAAAGCATTTAAAAGGTGTCATTAACGCTTTGCAAATGTACATATAAAATATGTAATGATTTCTAGAAGAATTTTTCTTTACCCAATCTAATTTGTCATGACATGAATAAATAAATATTACTTTTCACTATAAAATCTTTAGAGTAGTAACAATAAAAAAATTCCTTATCTTTTCGAATAATGATTACATAAATTATATGTAATTTACATAATATTATTACATATTAATCCAAATAATGTATATAAATATAAGTTCTTAACATTAGTCAAAAGAACACCGAGCTATTTCTGCCGATAATATTCGTACAATAACATTTATTTATTAAACTAAATTTCTATCCATATTTCAATTATAAATTAATGTCATTCTAATCTCTGAGTTTTTTAAACTGAAGTGGTTGCGAATACGTCGTCAACAACCGTGTTAAAGTAGATTACTCACGACACCTAAAATGAGCATATTAAGATATAATCCCCTAATGTATTTAAGTACTTTCCTAATGAAATAAGAGAAGAATATGATTTAATTCACATAATTGTTATAATATTATATCTACAAATAATGTATAATAAAAACAAAGATTACTTCTACAAAAAAAGCAATGAAATTAAAGAAATTTCGAGATTTCGTGCGTGTTTTACCTTTTCAAGATTCCTCGAAAGATTTATAAATTAACATTCTGGATCTAAAATTAGCATTCTGATCTAAAATAGCGGTTCGTTTAAAAAATATTTGTATTTTTTCATTATTTATTAATCTTGAAAATGGTCTGACTGAGGAAGCTCTCGTCCAAAAATGTTTTATTTAATAAAATATAAAGGGGATAGTAATTTTTACATTTACACGTTTGTTCTTTTTTTCAATTGAATATAATTTTATTCAATATGATAAGAATAATTCGAGATAATAAGGATTTTGATGATTTTTCTTTTCAGAATTTCATTCTATCTATCGTTACTGTATTATTTTTAAGCTCTGATATATCTGAATAATGTTTTTTTAAACCTGTATCATATCTTTTTTCAATTTTAAATATATTTTCATAGTAAATATCTTTCTTATCCCTCCTTTATGTAGTTCTAAAGTTCTCGGATTGTTATTAATATAGTTATAGAACAAAAATGCAAACAGAGAGCATCTAAAAAATAACAACGATCATTTTATGTTAATATTGAATCAAATAGTACTTAAAATCTGCAGTTTGAACTTTATGTATCAAAGAGAATTTTTGTATTCCGTAGGACCGAAAAATTCTTCATAAAACTCTTGGCAATTTATACTGATTTGATATAGCCTACGTTATTTATTTAAATTATCAATAACATTGTATAGCATACACACACATATATATATATATATATATATATATATATATATATATATACTTATTAAAAAATAATTTGTATTTATTCATTTTCTATGTTTGAACTGAAAAACTGGTTACAGTAACTGGATGACTTTCATATAGAAGCACTTGCGTTATTTTTTTGTACATTCTGAATAGAGTGGGTTAGCTTGACACTTCTATTTGAGATTTCAGTTGCTTATATCGCAGTTGTTGTCACATCTACGGAGGAACTGCAATGAAGTTATTAGCTTTTGTTGGAATAAAAAAAGTGTTCGCTTGTTGTAACACGGTAAGTCAATAAAGCGAGTCAATAAGCGTCCTATTGACCAGCCCAGTAGGTAACTAAGGGCGAAAAGTACAAATAGTATTTATTTATTTATTTCAGCTAATAAATTTAACTTATTTTCTTCAAAATTGAAAATTATTTCTTGCATAGATCTTCGAAAGTAAATCTCTTATTTGACTTAATCATCGTTGAGATAAATATTGTCGATGTTTTACGTCACAAATTTATGGAATTATTCAAGTGTTCGAAATATTTTATATTTATATATGTTTGAAGCAAATATAACACAATATTTTTTTGCGTGTTAAGCAGTCACTATTCATTTCAGATTAGAACAAAATACTTCTGCAAAAGAGTAGAAAGCAAATAATCAAACATAATCAAATAAATGTCGATTAGAAAAATCAGCTCAGAATCTGTCAGTTGCACGGAAACTGCTCATATTTCATAAACATGGAAATAGACCTTATCAGTTCTACATTTTAAATGTCTGCACCAATTCGAAAATCTCGATAGTTTTTCAATATCTTTCAAGCACAACAATTATTTTGCATTTTACAATTGTGAATTATGAAAAAAAGCGATGAAAAATGTCAACTACTATGGATTACAGAAATATCTTTAGATAGCAATATATTGAAAAAAGTTCCTAATTTTTGTTTTCTTTCGACCAAGCTGCCTTGATTAAGTCACTACCCTTTTCGGCAATCATGAGTGTTGGTGCATTGGTATTACCTCTAACTATTACCGGCATGATAGAAGCATCTATAACTCTCAACCCATTAATTCCATACACTTTTAAATTTGAATCCACTACAGATTCTGCATCATTGTCTGGGCCCATCTTGCAAGTTCCTGCTGGATGACTGTAAGCTTCCAAATAATTTTTTGCTAAACATTTGTAGTATTTTAAAGATTTAATCTCTGTATGATTACAGAGTGGGGCAGAAAATTCGGAAAGAACGTAACCAGCTTTCTTAAATGCTTCCGTTTGGAATAATCTTTCAGCAATTTTAATTCCTTCAGTAAAAACCTTAATTTCTTCGGGATGTGACATATAGTTCCCATATATAAGTGGTGGACTTCCTGTTGGGTCAGTCGTATTGAGTTTAATCATTCCTCGACTTCTAGGAACTAAATTTACAACATTAATAGAAACTTTATTTTTATACAAGTAATGCGTTATCTGAATATCTGTAGCTCTTTTATCTGTTTCGTATGAAGTTTTAAGAAACGTTTCTAAAGGTACAAGATTAGGAATAGCTAATGGACCATCGTGATTACTTAACCAGTTAACAACATTTTCATAGAGACTTTTTATATTACTCGGCCAAATTTCACTGATATTTCCTTTTCCATGAATAACTGATGCGATTGTATGATCCTGTAAATTCTTGCCGACAGGTAGATCTTTAATAACCTTTATTCCAGATTCTTTTAGATGACTTGCGGGGCCTATACCAGATAACATCAATAACTTTGGTGAATCGACAGCACCAGCTGAAACAATTACCTCTTTTTTTGCAGAAACCTTAATTATCTCATTTGAATATCTCTGTTTATATTCTATTCCAGTAGCCTGCTTAGTTATCGGATCGATAATAATCCTGATCACTAGTGAATTCGGTCGCACGGTAAGATTTGGACGTTTTCCACGGATCGGACGAATAAATGCACCATTAGCACTTTGTCGAGCTCCGTTTATTTTGGTAAATTGAGCTGTACTGATTCCCAAGTTATCTCCAGAATTATGATCGACTTCCTTAAGCCCAAGTTCCTTCCATGCATTTCTGATAACATCCACGGTTGGGTTCGAATAAGTTTCATTTTCAATGTTTAAATAACCCCCGGTACCATGGATATTCGGATACTTCTTTAAGAGCTAAAAAGAATGTACAATTTTTTTTTAAATTGATGAAAAATGAAAATGAAATTTATAAAAAATTGAACAGATAAATTAATCCCTATCTACGTTTCTTAGAGTACACATACATCTGGAATTCTAAAATTTTCCGATTTTTTAAAGTAAGGTAAAACGTTTGTCCAATTCCATCCTGTATTTCCAAGATTATACCAATTATTGTAATCCCATTGGTGGCCTCTTACATATGCCATATTGTTTATGGTACTTGAGCCGCCCATGACTTTTCCACGCGGAAAACGGCAAGATCTATTTGGTTCGAATCCACATGCATGAGCTTCTGGCTGAGTGAAATAATCATAATCGATGCTACTACGCAGTGATATCTGAAATAATCCCGGAACGTTGGCGATTATGGGTTCTTCGTCCCCTGCTTCTAGTAAAAGTACCTGTAATATTATATTTTTTAAAATTGCATTCTATCAAACTTTTTACTTTTGTACAATGAATCTGCACTCATTATTTAAAACTTTGGAAAATTTTAACCAATGATATATTTTTTCTGAAGTTCTATATACATAAATATCTATAAAAACGCGTACATTACCTACACAAATTTTATATACGAACAGAATCAAATTACTGTTTAGTGATCACTTTAAAATATTTTTGCGCAATTACCTTTGCAGACATTGTAATGTAATGCAATATAATGTTGGTGATGAAGAAATTAATATCGTACAAAATTTTCACAATAGTTGAGATTTCGTTTCACATATTAAAAAGTTTGGTTGATAAATGTAACTATTTTATTACTCTTCATTTTTTTCATATATTTGTTAAATAATAAACTTATGAAAGTAAAATTTGGTACATAATTCAGTCAATGTAAAATCTTCCTATGTCCATATACGTATTCATTAAGAAAACCTGAACATATGTAAATTATATCGTACTTACTTTCCAGCTCTGATTTTCGGTCAGACGATTCGCTAGAACACAACCAGCACTACCAGCTCCAACAATTATAAAATCGAATTCATTTGAACCATCGTCCGGGTTTAAGAAGTTGAAATTTTCATCGTACGATTTGCTTAAATATTGTGTTAACAAAGTCAAAAATGCAACCATAGTTGGTGTGCATGAACCAGGAGTACAAATTGCCTCATTATTGCGTAACGACCAAACCATGACTAAAATGTATATATACCAATAATGATAAACCTTCCCCTGCTTTTTTGTATGTAAGAATATTTTATAATTTCTTCGTTTTGAAAATTTAAATCGAAACATTTTATCAGTCTTATCTTTTTTCAAACAGAAGTAGACAAATATGAAATACAGCTAATAAAATAAATTTTTATAATTAGCAAATTTAATGATTCTGTCATTTTGTAGAAGTTCGAAAAAATAGTTTTATTACGTTTATTATATGACAAAATCGTAGCTATTTTTCATATTAATAATACATATTTACAAAAATGTTTTAAATGAAAAAAATATTCATAATAATATCTAAACAGTATATTCAACAACTTGATTTTAGTGCATTTAAATTATAAATAAAGCTTTATCAGCTCAGAATATAGCAATATTTTTTGTCATTACAATCAAAAGTAGAAAGGCATTTTAACATAGATGTTCTTTAAGTTTAATTCAAATTTTAATTACTGTTCTTTATTTAAATTCTATTTGTGTTCTAAATTTTTCTCTTTCAAATTTTTAAATTTTATCTACTTTTATCACTATTTATATAAGAACATATAAGTATTTATTTTCATAGTTGAATCAATCAGAAGAAAAATTATTAAAGCCAAATAGAAGTAAAGTAAACAACGTGTTATTTTTTACCTTTTTATTGAATTACTTTTTTTATTGAGATTGACGTAATTCGTCTTCCAGTCTTTTTTACATTATCAAATAAACATTACGTCCTTTGCAATGAATTATATGGAAATAGTATGGCCCTTAAATTTTCCTCTACTTTGATTACGGTTAAAGATTAAAATCTGGTAGGATTATAGTTCATGAATTTTTGTTAGTTAAGTTTGGGTATGTCAAGTCCTTTTTATGATATTGGATCCTGGACCGTTAATATTTCTCAAAAATACTAATTTAACGGATTTATGGCGGATCATATATTTAGTCAAGATATTCATATATTTCTAGAAAAGCTTAATATCAGACATGTTTATTGAGGAGAACAGAACTCAATTGAATTCTGGTAAAACCGAACAATGAAGATCATTTCTAATATTTATTATTATGTTTTACGCGAAAGTGAGAATACTATGACAAAGAAGAGCGTAAAAAAAGTAAACAAGAAGGTATGTCTAATTCCTATCATACCGATCGATACAAGGCATTTGTGCACGTGTATGTGAGCATGAGCGCTTACGTGCGTGCGTGCTATAAAATTTAAGAAATTTTATTTTATTCTCTTTTTACATTTAGGTTTTACAAAAAATTTATAAGCGATGTCCAAAAATGTTTTTTCCCATACTTGTATAGAAATGAATTTATTTTAATTCTGGAAGTCATATAAACTTATTTTGTTTGCAAAAAAGATACATTTAATTAGTAATCGTGGATTTAAACGGCGCACCTGAATTAACAAACAGGGTAGACACACTGTGTGCAACGACATTCGTAAAAACATTTATTGACAAAATATACAAAACACTATTGAGGAAAATCAAGATCGTCTCTGATGTTTTTCATTAATTAAACGCGGACTAGATGATATGTTTTGAGATATTATGGGCACAATTGTGACTACTTCCTAATTTTTTACAAACTCTTCAAGGTGTCCAAGAAGTAATTTCTACTAAAAGTGAATTTTACAACAATCAGTTAATCTACTGAATCTTGAAAGATCTTAAGAAATGGCAATTGATTAGTTTTTATGGGCATTATTTATATAATTATATAATTATGGGGGCATATAATTATGGGCACAATTGTGACTACTTCCTAATTTTTTACTTGATTAGTTTAGTACAAGACAAATATGCTGGGATTTATTGTAAGTCCCGTCCTGCAATTCAACTATCCAAAATTATTGACTGTTCCATCGTGAACTGTTAGTTTAATGACAGTCTTTCAAGCGTGGTCGAGTTAATTTATAAAAAAATTTATTTGATGAAACTTTTATATTTATACATACATTATATATATTACAAACGATCATGAAATTCCATTAATAATGTGTCCCTTCATTACCGGCATCGATATTTGCCTGGCATCTTCGAGGTATGCTTTATACTAATTTGACAGCGTATTCTAGTGACAACGATCTCCAGATCCGACGGATTTGGTAAGAAAACTGCTTCAAAGTGTGTGTGCGTGTTCTACGAAGCTTCTGTTTAATATATGCGCACACATTTTCAATAGGCCACGATGGCCGATCCAAAGCAACGATGCCGGATTGACTCTTCGACTCAGTACAGAACTTGCTGCTGTGTTTAGGATCCTTGTCCTCTTGCAGAATCCAATCTTCATTTTTCTAATGAACCATCGTTTGGCGAATGGCAGAAAAGCCTTTTTATAGATTTTTATTATTTTCTCGGCATTTAGGTTATTAATAAAGAGGTGCAAAGTGCCGAATCCCTGCTTTGAGAAGCAGCCCTGAAGATGCACGTTGATTCCGTGTTTTACGGTCCGCTGAACAAGCCTATTGGTAGAAGTTAACCAGGCTCGCGCGAAGACAGAACGTGCCACATTTCAAAATCTCTATCAATATTGTCATGCGCACAAGCGAGTCGCTTTCACATGTGTTTCAGTCAACAGAGGCTTCTTCATTGTGTTGCACCATTTCAGACTATGAGTACGATGGTGGGTTCAGATAGTTCCGTAAGATATCTTTAAATCTTTTGCCATTAATTTTGCTTGTCCTTCCAGCAGTGTTAAAGCAGCATGCCGCGAAAACAGATTCACTATTCTTCCTTCATCTTTTTTGTCCACTTTTCCTATCGAGCCATGTTCTGTTAAATCACCAATACTTGTAGCCGCTTTATATCGCTGTACCTACTTCTGTACAAATGCCTTACACTTGATCATATATTTACCAGCTACTGATTCCGTCATATTGGGACCATTCGGGTGGATGCAAAGGTACACAGCTTCGTAGCACGACGCGAGCTTAGCACTCATGAGGTTTAACGTTATTCTCTTTCAAAAGATCAACAACAACTGAATCTTTGTTGAGAATGGATTAAGAACGAAGCTTCCTTTTATCGGATCACGAAAGAATCAGAGAGAAATTTCTCATTAGCTCTCAGTAAAGTTGACCACGCTCTTACTTAACTGACTGTATTTGCGTTTGGCGAGTGGTCAAACTTTGCCCCCCTTCCAAGGTCGGCTCAAGCCACTGGCATACCCTCCAATTTTTGGAGTTCGATTTCAGCTTTTATTTCCTGGCGCGCCGTTTCGAGATGCATAAGCACGCGTGACTTTATGCGCAACAATCTTGTTGCACAATAACTAAATAAAATTTTATGTATATATGGACATAAGAAGTCAAAAAGATTGAAATAATTAATTTAATTAAACTTAAATATGATTCTATTACATAAATAAATAAGCCAGTCGGAGAAATTGAGAGCACTTATATGTCAATCAGCAACATTGAAAAGTTATGACAGTTTCCGGTTTCCAGAAGCTTAAATTCACGAGGCACGATAGGCGCAACGTTCGAGAGTGTACGTGCACGGTTGAGCACGGTCAGATGGAGAAACCATTGCATGGTTTACAGTAAGGTCTCGAGTAAGGATCGATACATCTCTGAAGGTTTTCGTTTAAAAGTATGAACACCGATATCGATGCTGATCACATGACAATATACTCTTCCTTGACAAGATAAAGTTTGGAAACGCGCAGTTGTTGCTCGAGAATTTTTGAAATACAACTTTTGGATTTAACTATTAAAATTTAATTTATAGCTTTGAGCCATGGTTAGTATGTATTAGGGTGTTTGAGGATGGATGGATGGAAGCCTAATGGATATCTGACGATCAATGCCCGCTAGACCGCTAGACTTCAACAAATATTCTTGTAAGGCGCTTCCATGAAATTATGTGATAGACGGAATCTATATGTACTGACGAGTTTCTCGCTTATGACAATACCAAGAACCGCTCGATAGTTTGATTGAGCGACATTCACGTTTAATTTATTGAATACTTTATCAAATTTCAAATAATTAGTACAAGTTTTGTCGTCATTTATGATAAAATAATGGTCTTATTTATTTCACTAATGAATTCAAAATTTTAGTATTTTTTTACGAATTACATTTCTTTCATTTACTATGATAGTAGTATAATATGTCCTTTAATTGATTCTTTTTTATTACAAAATTTATCAGCACTTATAAATATCGTTTCAAATTAAATAAGCAACAAAATAATTTGTTCTACTTATTTTATTTCTTACATTTTATATTGACTCAATTGTCCTCTTATGAAGACATATTATTGAGTCGAATTTTCGAATCGAACTCAAGAATTTTTTTTATTTTCTTTATTTAAAAGACTATGAATTAAAATGAATTTTTAATTCATAGTCTTTTTTTTTAATTTAATAGTAGTTAAAGTAGTTCAGAAATTACTTATAAAATACTTATAACATTTTCCTTTAAAAAGTGTAAAACTGCAATAAAGTGTCATGTAGAATTATACAACGTAGTTCTTGTAAAACCTGTGAATCCTTAATTTCGAAATAAATCCTATCATATGAAAGATATTCATTCTCCAATTATTCTGACCAAGCAGCCTTAATGAAGTCACTGCCTCTTTCACCAATCATAATTGTCGGTGCATTGAGATTTCCTCTAACTATGACTGGCATTATTGAAGCATCTATTACTCTTAGACTCTTTATTCCATGAACTTTCAAAGTTGAATCCACTACAGATTCTACATCACTGGTTGGACCCATCTTGCATGTGCCTGCCGGATGCCTATAAGATACCCAATAATTTTTTACTAAACATTCATAGTATTGAACTGATTTGAACTTTAGATCATCACAAAGCGGAGCCGGTAACCTTGATACTTTATAACCAGTATTTTTAAATGCTTTTGTTTCGAACAATTCACTAGTAAGTTTTAATCCTTCAGTCAGAACTTTAATGTCAGCTGGATGACTGATCAAATTCTCATGTATAAGTGGTTCACTGTCTACGGGGTCCCTAATATTCAGTTGAATGAACCCTCGACTTTTCGGAACTAAATTTACAATATTTATATAAAACCCCTTCTTATATGCGACATGCGATAACTGGATATCTGTAGCTTTATCATCTTTTTCATATGAAGTTCTGAGAAATGTTTCTAACGGTATTGGGTTAAAGTTTGTCATTGGACCATCATGCTTACTTAACCATCTAAATACATCATTGTAGAGAGTTTCTCCGTCAGGTAAATTGAATTCATCGATGTCTCCACTAGCATAGAAAGCTGGAACTGCTACATGATTCTGCAGATTCTTTCCCACAGGTAGATTTTTAAGAACTTTAATACCTGCTTTTTGGAGATCACCAGCGGGACCTATTCCAGATAACATCAACAATTTTGGAGATTCAATGGCACCAGCTGAAATAATTACTTCTTTCGTTGCATAAGCTTTAACGACATTCTGTGAATTTAAATTTTTGTATTGCACTCCAATAGCTTGTTTAGTTGTTGGATCGATGATAATCTTAGTCACTAAAGAATTTGGTCGTACGGTCAGATTGGGTCGTTTTCCACGTATCGGTCGAAGAAATGCACTGTTAGAGCTTTGACGAGATCCATTAAATTTAGTGAATTGCCTTTTACTTATACCAAAGTTATCTCCAGAATTGTAGTCAACTTCCTTAAGACCGAGCTCTTTCCACCCGTTAAGGATAACGTTAACATTTGGATTTGTATCAGGCTCACTTCCAGTGGTTAAATATCCCCCAGATCCATGTGCGTGTGAATAATTCTCTAAAAGCTAACAAAGAAATATTATCTTTTTATAGAATAAAAACATTTTAAAAAATTGAATGGAACTTCCAAAAATGGAACGAAATATTCTATTTAAATCTTTGAATAGTTTAGAAACCTACATATGGTATTCTACAATCTTCCGATTTTTTAAAATATTGTAAAACAGTTTTCCAGTTCCAGCCATCATTTCCCAGATTATACCAATTGTTGTAATCCCATTGATGGCCTCTTAAATATAACATATGATTAATGGTGCTCGTGCCACCCATTACTTTACCACGAGGAGCCCGATAAGGTCTATTTGATATTGATCCATCAGCATGAACTCCTGGCTGAACAGAATAATCGTAATCAATGCTACTACGTTCCAATATAGTGACCAATCCTGGAACTTCAGCGACAATTGGTTCTTCATCACCTGCTTCTAATAAAAGTACCTGTAAATATATATTACTATGAAAAAGTATGCTTTAGGTCACAACAGATTTATACGCCTTGGATTCCTAAGTGCAAAATCTTTCAAACTTGGAAAATTAAATTTTGATAAACAATAATATATAAAGTGAATGTACATTTACGAAAATTAAATTGAAAATAGAAACTTAAGATCACGTAATCACTGCATCATAGAATTATTGATTAAGAATCAGCTCTTTTATTCAAGTAAATAATTTTATTTATCTGGCTACATAAATTATAATTGTAGCTTTTAATATAAAACTATCATTGTGAAAAAGTATAATATGGCAAATTAAAATTTGAATTTATAATTGATAATTATAATTTATAATTTATAATATGACTATAGTTTAAAAATCATAACCATAACAACGTTTTTCAGTTCTCAACGCGTAAGCTATAGTCAATGCCAATGACCCAATTAATTTTTGGCTTATGAGTTAGCTGACCTTCGACTGAAGTGAGCAAGTTAAATCTCACGAAGGAAATAATCATTTTACACATTATATAAAAATTTCATGATTGTTATCGGTTCAAAATAATCCATTTACTGGATAAAACCCAATTTAGGACCAGTATGAATCTTTTTATCGTCGACCAGTATGAATATTTTATATTTTTATAAAAAAATACAGTGCATTTCTTTTGATATCCTAACTCTATGATAAATAATGCCGGATAAAAAGTGTCTCGTATATATTGTTTCATAAAATCCATATTTAAGAAGCCATGCTTGTGGAGCTGCGCGCAGTCTTTACGTTACTTAGTAATATTCAACCGCGTACTTGAAAGCTTATTTTAGTTATATTGATAAAAATAATAAAACTTTACCATAGGGAAAATTGTTCACTATAAAGCAAGAAATAGTTCTCTAATTATGACTACGGAAAAATCGTTTTAGTCATAATTTAGACATTACAGTAGTGTGAAAAAAGTTAATCATTTTGAAAAGTAAAGAGTTATAATTTACTGTTATAACAATTTAGATTAATATTGTTTCATGAAATTTATAGCTGGATGCTTCGGTATGAAAATGATACATATGAATTCTAGAAGTAGAAAAGTAAAACCAAAGTTGCAAGTTAAGCTTGGTACGTTCTAACTGTATGTAATTGAGTGCGTTTGCGTCTTTTAGTAGCCCATCAATGGCTCAAGCAAACGACGAAATGTGGTACATACACCAATAACTGCGTAGCGTATCAAAATGTTATATTTTATTATCAAGCAGTCGGAAATTTATTATAACTATCTTAGTAACTATGCACATTGAACTATCTTAGTAACTAAGAACAATGAACAAGTACAATGAGCATACAACTTATAATGAGCATATCAATTCTTTTCTGCCAACTTTTCTTCAAAAATCGGTTTTATCAGAAAACAAATAAAAGAGAAAAAAATCTTTAAACTATAATTGTTTGCTGGAATAATGATTGAATTATCTACTAAAGTTTTTCTTTCGATTAACAAGGAAAAGAATATAAACTGAGCAGAGACTCAATTTTCTCCAGGAGGTGACAAACATACTTAATATAATAACAAAAAAAAACACCTAACAGCTTTTTATTCAAATTGCTGTTGTTTCCTTATGTATTAGCTTAAATGTTGTTGATTTTACCTGTGTAAAATATCAAATTTCCATTTGATCGTTATATGTACAATTATTTTTGAATTCAGGATTTTTAGGTCCGTTTGCTAGTTCAGAGAACTTGTTTTACTTTAAAACATAATAATATTAATATTTATGTTAATGCAAGACTTATTTTGATTAATATTATTTTTAATTTAATTAATTTTTCAGCATTTTACGAAAAATTTTATAAAATATAAATAGAGAAAATTAAATAATTTTAAATACTAACATAAACTATTAAATATCATATTTAATAATTATAATTTGTCCTTAAAAATAAATAAATGCAGGTAGTTAAAATATACTAGCTAAAATATTATTTTAAAATTAGCTTTTATTTAAAAACGATGTTATGTGTATTCATTTAATTGAATTGAAATAATTGAATGGTTGTTATACGTATTAATATTCAAAAATTTTTAACTAATAAAAGTATTAAAACTTTTCAGAAATTGAAAAAGATATATTATATAGCTATTAAATACTATTATCATAAAAAAAAAGAAATAAGAACATCTAGGAATTCTAACGAAAGGGAATTCTAAAGAAAAAAAAATTTTTAATTAAAAAACAAAATTCATTGCCCTCTGTATAATGAATTATCTGCACCAGTTTTTAAAAATATGATTATATACTATGTCTGGTTTGCAGAAAACCTTATAATATTAGTAATTTTTAAATATCTTTAGTTAATTGTTTTTAATGATAAATTATAATCATTACATATATGACATATAATTATTCCAACGTTTATGTTAGTATTTAAAGTTATTTAATTTTCTTTAATCCTATTTTATGAAATTTTTCGTTAAATGATGAAAAATTAATTAAATAAAAAATAATATTAATTAATACAACTTTAATATGAAAATTAAGATTATTGTGTTTTAAAGCAAGGAAAGTTCTTTTTGAACAAGCGAATAGATATATCTCTACATATAATGATCAAATGAAAATTTTATATTTTATGCAGTATTTAAGTTAAAACGAAATGAAACCAAAATCCATTGAAGTAAAAAAGTTATTAGCTGATTTTTTTATTATATACGTACTAAATATATTTTTCACCTCCTGGAGAAACTTGGTTGTCTTGTGAAGTGACTCTTTCCTGCTAAGTACAATAAATTTAGCCTATAAGTAACATATTAATCTATAAGTGAGCCTTCTATCTGAATTGGCTAATTTTTGGAGCCAATAATTTGGAAAACTAGAATCTATGCATTGAAAAATATAATGTTATATCGGCAACATAATGAATTGGATAAATCATTCTGTAAAAAATTATGTAAAAATCTGCTGTGAAAATACTTACTTTCCATTTTTCATTTTCGGTCAGTCGATTAGCTACAACACAGCCAGCACTTCCTGCCCCAACGATTATGAAATCGAATTGATTTTCACCATCGTCCGTGCTTAAAGGAGAAAACCGATGATCCCGAGAATGGCTTAAATATTGCATTAGAAAAGTGAAAAACGCAATCATAGATGGTGTACAAGAGTCACGAGGACAAAATCGTTCATTATTCTCCATGAACCAAGCCATTGTTCAAATATGAAGTAAATTCGAAAGTAAGAATAAAGCGAAGTCTCTTATTTTATGTTCTGAAATACCTCACAACTTCAATATATAAAATATGTGAACAGAACAATGATCGAATTCTATTATCTACATATACATAAATTTATATTTTCTGTTCAGTGTTAAATAGAATATATAAATGATTTACGGACTAATCTCAATTTTGACAAACAGTAAATGAAATTAATTTATGAGAGATAAACAGAAATTTTTAATTTCTTGTAATAACTTTAGCAGGACAAGAAGCGAGTAAGCAATATATAAAACTTTTTTAAAAAATTTTTTAATCAAAATTAAGCTACCTGTTGTTCTAGGTTTTTCAATTTTAGTTCTGTGGAATGAATAAATATAAAAACCCATATCAGATTTAAATGAGCACGTATTTTATAATAAAATAATCTATAGTAGAAATTGAAACAATTAGATCAAGAAGTGATCATTCTTTTTTAAAATACTGAAAGTAATCAAATAATTCCTCATTAATAGGCCATAAATAGTAAATATAAACATAAACCATTATAAATGGTTTTATTTCGTCGACAGATATTTTAATAGCTTGATGTTGACAAAAGTATATGTTGCTTCTTCGTTTATAATAAATCTACGTATTTACTAACCTATAAATTTATCATTTAATATCATAGGAATATTTACTTTTAATTAAATAAAATAGCAGATTATTACTTACATTGACCCACCATAATAGTTACTGATATCTTATAATGTCCACTTACCTGAAAAATAAATATTTGTCATGTTACAATAAATATTTTTACAATTGTTACAAGCTTTATTGAAATAATGATCAATTATAATAAACATTTTTTTATCTTTATATGTAAAATTCTATAATTTTCTTAACAATTTTATTGAAAACAATCATTATGCAATTAAATGAAATTATTATTCAATCGTAATTAAATATAGCGACATATTATTAAAGCTTTATGAATATATATCTAGTATAATACAATGATATGCATTATTATTGACATTTATTTTTAAATAATAAAAATTCTAGTCAATATCTATGTCAAGTATCTAGTTGAATTTTTATTATTTTCATGCATTAAGTTCTTCTATTAATATAGATATCTTGAATCCTAAAGATTTTTAAAATGTAATTGAATAATATTCTGGGATGTTTGAAATTAAGAGAATGATAAAACGAAAAATGTTTAAATTAAAAATTGAATTTAATAAATAAAAATATAATAAAGACAATAAGCTTCTCTAAGCAGAGATCAGAAAAGAACCAATGCCCAAGCGCTCACACAGCGCTTTTATAAACTCTGCTCCCCTCTGCGAGGGTTAAATTTCGAGCCATAAACCGAATGGCTTAATGCAGCCCAAACTTTCGCGCAGCCCAACGATCGGAGAGCCCGAGGTGGCAAACCGAACATGTCACCTGATTTCGAACTTCTCAACATTTTCTCAAAGCTAGAATGCGACCTATCTCAATACAAGTCGTCACAGCACAAGCGTAACCTGTTTACCACATTCGAAAACCTCAAGATTATCTCATAGCAAGTATTCGCTCACCTTATGTGCGGTTCGGTACACAAGCTATTTTAAGGAAAAATCTTCGGTATTCCTTTCACGGTACGCATCGAGCATGTACCTTATTTGTACATCTTGTTTGGCCTATAACGAGAGTTCGCTCAGGATCGTTTTGTAAACTATAATATTAGAAACTACAATTTTTATTTCCTACACATAATAGAAAGATAAGAATTAATTTTTCATTACTTTACTATTTAAAAATGAATATCTGTAAATTTCCAATCTCTGCTGTACGATACTGCAACATTATAATTCAATGAATTGTTGTCGCACGCGAAGCCCCTATCACCGAAATTTATCGGTCCGACAGATCGAGTTATATTTCCTTTTTCTTCACGGGACCAAGTAGCCATATTTTGTTTTCGATATACCACATCTAAGCTCGCTTATCGATATCATAAGAACGCATTTCATTTATTTAAAATATATATTAAAATCAAACCTATATATATATATATAATTACACGAAAAATATTATTTAAAGATGTCATTATTATCACATTAGTCCTTGAATTTTCAAACGAAATGAAATTATAATTATTCTTAAAAACCATATTGAATTTAATTCTATATAAATATTAAACAAAAGTTCAGGAAAAACTTAGAAACTACGATATATACACTATAAAACTTTTTTTCTTTTTTAAATATACATAAAATTACAAACTAAACCATTAAAAAATATAGATATAATTACCAATTAATACGTTTAAAAATATACCTAAAGTTATAAATTAATACATTAAAATAGATATCAAATTTGAAACTAAATAAATTACTTTTGAAATATAAAAATTGAATTTTAGGTTTTAAAAATTCCAAATAATGCACGAAATATAATTTATATTATGTTTTACGATTTATATCTTTGTACCAATTACAACTACCATTATGTCTATATGAGGTGAAGAATATGCTTGAGGAAATTATTTATTAGAGTACGTCTTCGCTCAAAGTTTACAGTCTTAAATTTCTTGGATCCAAGATAGCGTGGAAATGAATGACTGCACAGATATTCTATTTTGATACATTAGAAAAGATTTTGGATATTACAGATGAATCCATGACCGAAATATATGACTTTAAGTTAGTATCGAAATTTAGTAACAAAATGATTTCAATTCATCTGGTTTCGATCGATCGTTCAGCAAGTTTTATTCCTTCAATGGAATGTTCCACATGCTCTAAATTTATCGATACTATATATAAGTGGTGGATGAGTTTCTGGATTACTGTGATCGAGTTCAGTTGTTCTGTGGGCAATGTGCGGACTTTGTATTTTTTTATTAAAAAAAAAAAGGAATACACAAGGTGCAATGCGGCAAATAAAATATAATATAAATAATTAGTTCCTGGCGCAGAATATGCACTGTATTGGAACGTGGAGAACGTTACTCGTCGGTTACCCATTTGGGAGTCGGGCCTCTCGCACTCGATAGTCGCGGATGGCTTTTCCTTTGCGGGTAAACTGCATAACAGTAACAGCGCGATAACTGTTGTTACCTGCTTCGTGAACGGTCCTAATTTTAGTTCATTCCTTTTATTTCTGGCTATGAGGCAGATGCGTCACAAGTCTTCGACTTTTAAGGAACTGAAACTGTGATATCCATAGAAAATCCACCGCCATGCAACGTATTTTTTATGAGAATATCCGTATTTTTGTTTTTCATCTTTCTCACGCAAATACGTGATAATTGCTTCCAACGATTTAATCATCATTGCTTAACCAACTGATTAAATTGTAATATAGATCTTCAGCCTTGGATTGGCTAACTTCAGCAACGATGCGACTAGCATATACTGTCTCTACCATTATGTGGCCCTAAAAATTATTTTCCCCGGGCAAATATTTAAGTAATATAATATTCAACATTTGGAAGCGTATTCGTGGATCTTATTGAAGACAATATCAACAACTTTGCTAAATTAATGTTTCCACAAGAAATTATTGCTTTCATCGTTACATAAGCCTTCGACAGTTGAAATGAGGTTTTTGTATTTTACTCTAGTAACTAAAGAATATGGTCGTATTATGAGATTAGATCATTTTTCATTTAGAAAAAGGCACCACAGAACTTCTATCAGATTTCTTAATCTTGGTAAACCGAATCACACCTATTAATAATCGAATCAATATTTGGATTAGAATATAATTCATTTTCCACAATTAAGCATCCCGCGGTGCTTTGTACAATTAAAAATTTATCTAAGAGTTAGAACCAATGTAGTTTATTTATGCAAATGCGATACTCCAGGAAAAAAATTAAAAAATTATATACACTGCAATTTAAATATTAATAGAAAATTTCTTTAAAATTATATTTTTAAATTATATAATTATTTATAATAAATGAATACTGGAAATTATAATATATTTAAATATAATATTTTACTTTATTGTTAGTATTTTGGTAGAATACTTTTCTTTTTTTTAGATTAGTTCAAGGACCACAAGGTTTTTCATCGTAACTGCTTTTTCTTTTGAACATGAGAAAGTTTAATTCAATTGGTCTATTGTGTTTATAGAATTTTTAATCAAACCGACGTTAATATTTTATAATCTAAGCTTTAAAAAAATATTGAGCCTTCAGTACTCTGATATGTTAGCTCTAAAATGAATCTTTAAATAATACAAAAATATTAAGCCTTAAGAAAAGTTTTTAATCCTAAATGACCCTTACATTGATGGAGACATCGAAACGATTCCAATTTTGGATAAAGGATGAAGACACAAAAATTATAATTTAGTGTTGCAGCGAAATTTCGAAGAAGGACATAGACAGATAATTATTTGGTGTGCTTATTTTTATTCAAATTATTTTCATATATTATACTATATTATATTATTATCCACTATAATATAGATTATCATATTACTAATTATAATACCGCTACTTATGCTTATTATTTTCACTTTTTTCCTTTGACCTTGCATATTAAAAAAATAATGGCTTCTTTATAAAAACGTGAAAAGTTGTCCTGTTCACTATTTATTTTGGTCAGACCGTTTTTCCCATTCAAGAAGTTCTATTTTTGTCCATTTCGATCTGAGCATTAAAATTACAAAGAGCAATTCGATAGGCCACATTTCCTTTATAAAATCTCACCACTTTAAGAAATATTTTCAGAATTTGAAAATTTCCTTTGAATATATAGAAATTCGATTTTAGAATGTGCAAAAAAGAGGGACATTTTACGTGCAATAACACAATGTATTATACATTTACTTTTGTTTTTATTTCAACATTTTTTTTTTTTAACGAATTACAAATCGACAACTACGACTGTCTGTTAAGGAAGAAATTGATTTAAAGTTACTCATATACATTGGGCATCCTATACGCAGTATAAAGATTATCATTGATTTTGTCATTTCATAAATAGAACGCACGACGCCTTTCGAATGAAACTCACAGTTCTTCGTGCGTCCCCGACGCCCCTTAATCTAACGATGAGCTCGAAAATTTCCGCTGCGCTTTTCAACACGTGCTCACCGTATATACATTCCTCGATCCGCCCGGCAAACTCGAAAAACTATGGAAAAGCGTATGCGTGTTCGAGGGCGAGAGACCTCGAGGAGCGCACGAACGCGCGACGAAGAGAACGGCAAAAGCGGCGGGCGGGGCCGGGGAGGGGGAGAAGGCTGGAAGCCCGCAGCAAAAAATATTTAAATCGAGGCTCCTTCAATTTATCTTCTATCGGGGCGCGCGCGCAGCCTGCGCTCATACACATGATCATACGGACTAGTGTGATACACCGCAGCGAGGCAGCATCCGCGCGCGCGCGAGCGTCAGAAGCGGTGGTCTGGAAATGTTTAATGGCTCCTCGAGTGTTTGGGGAGAAGAGCCCGCGCGGGGGGCGGGGGCTATATATATATATATATATATATATATATATATATGCATATACGCCTTACCATGCATATTTTTAACGGGCATCGCTGCTGCAAACCAGCGTCGCTCCCCCTCCCCCAAAACCCCCTTCAAACGGCTCCTTTTACACCCGCGTGTGTACGGGGCCGCGGCTTGCGGAATCGAGCGAGCGACTTTTCGCGAACACTCCGAGAGCGAGGGAGTATAAGATATATATATATATATATATATATATATATATGTTAGAATTCGAAGGCAGAAAAATTATTATATGCTCGTATCTTATTTTTAGTTTACGCGAATATTCCCTGTGTGTGCCGCGACTGAGATTTATGGATTGTCGATCGTGTAGGCTATGTAGAGTCGAGAAAATCTGATTTTTCCCGCAGTTTCTGCCCTCGTCTATCATTTGAATTTCATATCTATCGCTCATATTCGCTGAACGGATATTAATTATATAATAAACTAAAATAAAATAATAAAAATAAATAAATACAATAAATAACCTAGTTAGTTCTATCTTTAATGTAAAATAATTTTTGATATGCAAGTTTTATTGTTCCAGGGAATAACTTAATTAAAAAAAAATTTACCTCATTATCTATAAATAATATGCTCATGCGCTATTTCTTGTAATTATTATAGTATTATAGAAATAACAAGTTCAAAATGTTTATATAAAATAAGTATCTGTTCCGTGAGATTAAAGAATGTTTCACAAAATTATTGAAAAATTTTAAATTATCCCTTTATAATCATGCCAATATTTTCTGCGCACGTATTGACAAGGATAATTTAAAAAATCAAAATGTTAATGACCTCTACTTTGTAGCTATTTTATTCCCTACTTACAGACCGTACATGTCTTAGAGTTTATAGAGTTTTTTTATGTGGCGTGAATATTTCGTGTGATTGAACTTCTGTTGTGATATATTCTCTTCCGGTTTGTCGTCTTGATATCCTTCGTAGACTATTCTATAATCGCCATCAACTTCAACTAACAGTATTTATCAATAGCTATCATTATCTTCGGCATTAAAACACCATTAGCACCATAAAATCCAAGGCTATGCTTTATGGTATTTGCTTAGAGAATAAAATCTTCGTGGAAGGAGAGCTCTCACGATTAATTATGTTCGATGGCAATTCTTTCTCATTAATCACCAATGTATATCAACTTTCTATTGAGATCTAATCGTTTGAAATCAATTTATCTAATTGTATGATGTGAGCCGCTGGAGCCTCTTACTAGGCCTCCGCGATAAATCCACAGATTAGTCAACAACTGCGATCGTCTCGGCTTCTCGCGCCCTTTTGTCCTTTTTGTGCTTCTTCCGTTACACGAGTGCGCTTCATCTACTCGAAATCAAAACAAACATTCTATCGCAAACCGTCACCCAACGCATAACAATCTGCATGATGTATATGTATATATATATATATATATATATATATATATATATATATATATATATACACATATATGCAATACAATATGTGTTCGTTACAACTTTAAGAAAATTAACAATGCACTTTACGATTGAAAACTTTCATTGAAAACAAATTATTAAACCGTTTTATAATTGACTAATAACAATTCAATAAAATGTTTATAAGAATCACCTTTATAAAAAAAATTGTTTTTCAGCTGAATTTTAGGGTCATAGTAAATGCCTTAATTTGTGGTAATAAATGAATACAGATTTGTACTGTAAATAGTCGTATAAAAACAATGATATTGAACCATGAAAATTGCACGATAATAAAATCATCGCTTAAAAATATACTTTTCTCTAATGCTCAAGAAATTAAAAATGCACAATTAAAAAACATTATGCGACAAATACAACTGTTCTTGTACAACCCATTTCGTTTCTACAAAAAATTATTATTATATTTAGACGAGTCATGATTTTTCTCATGATTTATTCATATAATAGTTATATTAAATACATCTAATGAACCTTGTTTCATCTCATATTTGTCGTTCATATGTTAATTTGCATGAAACAAGAGTCATTGAGAGATATCGAACAGTTTTTCTTGGTAATACAGACGCAAGCAAATACCGAATTTTACAAAATCTTTAGAAGTGTGTACGAAAATAATTTATTTTCAAAATTTTCTTTTTGCTCTCGTAATAGCCACCGTAACGTTCGATGGGCATTAAATTGCATTTTTGTTTCGCGAGATTGGTTACATTAATAATTTTTTAATTTTTTTTTTCGAACCCAACATCAGTCCTTCTGCACATATCTGTGCGTGCTGTCTTTATCCGATTCATATTCGTGCATCGGCCGCTCGGTGTAGGCTATTTCATTCTCTGAACACACACGTAATTCAGGAGACATTAGAATTTTTCTCAAGTACGTGAAAAAATGCTGGCCCGCAATGAATTCTTTCGCCGTAAATCGCGAGGAATTCTCGCAATAACTTTTTCCCCGTACCGCCTACGCGTTTGCATTTATACAAAATTGATCAGAATCTAGTGACTAGAAATTTAATCGCATCGATAATCGAGCCGTATCCCCGTCCGCGTTTTGACGAAAAATTCAAAATTCAGACGGGCAGCCGGCAATTTCCGTTTGCATAATTCATTGGTCCCACGGTGGCTAATATTAAAATCCTGACCGGCGAAGCGGAAACGTGACTCCAGAGCTTTTTTTTCACTGTCGAAATAAAAGTTGAATCGAGGAGATAATTTCGAAAATTTATCGCAAAGTACCGGCACTGCGAATTCAGTAGCTTCAAAGGCTGTTCTGCTCTCCATCTCTCTCTCTCTCTCTCTCTCTCTCTCTCTCTCTCTCTATACCATTCTCTCACTCAATCCATTAAATTTTCAGGCGGTCGTCAATAATTTTGCAACGGCTTATCCTGTCGCCAGAGGAAAATCGAATCTCTCGCCTCTTCGACGGCGGGAACATTTTTTCCGAGACTTTCGATTCTTTCCCTACTTTTAGTCACTGCGATCCTTCGTTCGCTTTACTTCGCCTCTGCTTCTTTCCAGTTTCTTCGTTCGATCGTTCACTGGAGTTTTATTTTTAGATATGAGTACTTTAAACTTTTACTCTTAACAGTCGCTGCATTTCTAAAAAGCCTTCGATTTACTTTTTAAAGACTATTTTCTGCAGATAAATATTTGAAATGCTTTTATTTTATAGCGATCAGTGCAGAAATAGTTTATATTTGTCGATATTGTATTATTATATATATTTTTGTTTTTATCGTTAATAATTATTAATGGATACACTAACAAAATAAATAGTATTTTAATGTACAAATTTTAAATGGAAATTTTTTTAATATTTCTGTAATGAAATATGTAATTCATTTTACTAAGGTGGTATAATTTATATTTTTAATCAATTTGACGTACATCTGATATTTAAAAAATGAAACTTAATTACATTTATTTTGGGTTCAAAAAGTTCACGTTTATTTAATTAAAAATAAGTCAAAGTTAAATAAGTGAAATAAGGAATCTCATGTCTTATACTAAACTCAATTGTAAATGACCCTAATGAATAGCAGACGGCAATAATTTTTAAAACTTAATATTTCATTTAGATTACTCAAAAATAAATCACATTTAATTAATCGTATATTATAGCCCTATATGCGATATATATTATTTATTACTTTTAATCAATACCACTTGTGTTCGTACGAGAAAAAAATTTTAATGCGATCATAAACCGAGAACAGTCTCCAACTTGATACTTTATTTTAAAAAGATTTTTTAATGTATATATTTTCAATGTTTAAAGTTATAGGACCAATAAAAATGTATAATAAATTGGTTATAAAATATCGGATTTAATTTTTAATGGTGAGTTAAAAATATTTTTTGTTTTTCATCTAGAATCGATATGTATCGATATATAAAATATCGTCCGAGGTCGATCTGTAGACGTTTTAGTTTCATGGGTTATAGCACGGAATATATCGGTCAGTACAAAAGTGCCAAACTTGTTTCAATAAATTTTTTCTCACGTATCATTGAGCGCGAGAAGTTTTTGTCAGAGGGTGGAAAAATGTCGAAACTGACCCACATTCCAATTCAGAAGTCGGGTCAAAGAGAACGAGCGACATATGCCCGGGAGATTGAAAAGGCAATATATTACTTAAATTTTAACGTCCCGATGTTGTCTACCCAGTGGCGGATCCAGCAGTGACCCTTGGGGGGGGGGGAGCAATTCCAAACACAAATTTAAGTTTAATGTTCATAAAATTTGTATAATCAGAAGTTGTATTACGATATCGTACCATTTATTGAAAAATACGTTAAAACATGATAGGAAGAGGGAACATATTCTTGTTTGTTTTCAATTATGAAAACGGAAATATATCAATTTCAATAGGGCAAAACGAAAAAAGCAGGCGTGTAAAGGCGTGAAAGAATGTTTTATAACAAACGTTTCGTTTGACAGGTTGGAAAAATCGTAATCTTAAGTATTTTTTAACGATTTTTGTATATCTTATGTACAAATGTGAGGAGGGTTTATAAGTGATCCTGACTTTTTGATTTTACCGCGCAACACTACTCTCCTCAACTACCATCTGTCGGAGGACTACTAAAAATTTTCAGCAAGCTACGTCCGTTACTTAGTTTAAAAAATTATGGATTTCTACGGATTGGCGTGCATCAAATGAGGTTATGATGAATTTGTAAGGTAATTTACTGAAATTAATTTATCACTAGCAATATTAATACACCTTTCAAGTTGAAAAATTATAATGCATTATTTCATTCATATTTTTAAATATATATACGAATTTTACATAACTTTATTCAAAACCCTAAATATGTAAATATTTTTTTTTCTTCATAATACAAATTTTTGCATGAAAGCATTTCATAAATTCATATAGTATTATCGATGATGTCGTTTTGCGTTAAGAAAGTTCCATCGACAGAAGTTATGTGTATACCATTAGCCTTTACTTATCAATTAAGGTACAATAAGGCCGATGGTATCGTTACTTTAATAATTTTACGTGCAACATTTTGAGGAAATAAAGTATGAATGTACGACATTTTTCAAAAAAATGTATGATGAAAATTAATTTGTACAAAATAATAATAAAGGAGTGTTTAAGCATAAAAAATAGTATTGATCGCATGTGGCTTTCATTCAAATATCTTAAGAAATTTCTGCTTTATCTTAGTAGCAAGTTTAATATTTAAAATATATTCACGCTATCGGAATTAAGGTACTCAAAACAATGGAATGTTATATATTAGAAAAAAAAAGTTTTCTATTTTTTCTTGTTTTTAGTAAAAATTACAAAAAAAAAAACTCAGTAATTTGATTGTAGATAATAAAAATCTAAATAATTATTGTACTTCTACAATAATTTACAAGTGAACATTCTTTTGCTTTTGATTTTTATAGTTTTTGATCCAATTAATGAGGCACCATTGTGATTTTTTATTTAAACTTTTCTACACGTGTACGTACTCTATTTGTTCTCAAAGTCCGCAGTCTCTTGATAAACAAGTATTTATCTTATTGATTTGGGAGCATAGAAATTATTTACATTTGACAGAAAAACAGTTACAAGCGCTCATCAGCTATACCTTCGGACATCTTCACAAGACGAGAGCGGCGTGGCAATCTACGTTCGTTCGCTTGGGCTCCAGTGGCGGGCGCGAAAAATCGGCCCCCTTTCCCTCCCCCTCGCGCCCTCCAAACCGCACGCCGAGTCCGCGTCTCCAGGGTCGACTTTCGCGAACGGCCAGCGTGGGACGCGGGGAAAATGGGAAAATTTTATTTGCCCCCCCCCTGCCACCCCTGTTCACCTCGTCCTATCCTTGCCGGCATTGGATAACGAAAATTGGAATCGGGACCGGCGTGCGGGCGGTTCGAGAGCGTCGGCGCCACGAGGGTTCTCCGGTGGCCGCCGGACGCCCCTTATACCTTATGCGCTTTCGCCACGCAACGCGGCGCCCATGGCCAGTAAAACGTTTTGGGCTCTGGGGGAGGGGTAAGAAGGGGATGAGAAGGAAGAAAGGCGAAGAAGAAACGGAAGAGAGAAAGTTTTAAGAGGCATGAGAGAAATGAAGCGGGGGAATGAGAAATGTTGGACTACACACACACACACACACACACATATATATATATATATATATATATACATATACATATATATATATATAATATAGATACACTTACAATATAGACACAATTACCGAAAACAAGCTTCCATCTTTTATATAATGTGTGAAATTTGATGAATTCATTTTTCCATAGTTTGTCGCATAGTTTAAATTGTTCGTGTAAAGCAGGCTTTTCTGAATTTTTTCCAAACGATAATTCAATTAGCCGTTCTGCGAAGCAAACGAAACTTTTGCTATTTTTTGTATATTTTATATAACTTTTACTAGTTTTATATATATATATATATATATATATATATATATATATATATATATATATGATAATGGCCTTTGAAGATTTTTTATTAAGGATTTAATTTTTTATTACCATAATAAATTTATTAAATTGTTTAAAATATTTTATAAAATGGGTGCTTCAAATATTTTAAATATTTACTGAATATTTTAAATAATTGGACGTTGAAAACATACATTGTTATACATACACATTTGGAAATAAAAATATAATTCAGTGGGACCACCGGTTTAATGACAGTAAAAAGAGCATTTGAAAAACATTGATTTTTATTAGGTTTACACGTATAATCTATGGAAACTCATTCTCAACGTATACAGAGCTAAGGTTTGATGTTTGCAGATTCAAATAATAAAAAAATATCGCTCGTAACTAATTTAGGCGTAAAATTTGTATTTCGCATTTGTCTATATCAAATATCTTCGCGATATAATAATTCTATCACAAAAAGTGGAAATTATATCTTTATAATTTATAAGAACACAAATTATATTATTGGACGATTTTAGAGGAAAATTTGAGACCTTAAAATTTATATATTAAAAAACAAAACAGTATAAAAATTGTTACGGAACGGCGATACATGATACATTATTTTGAAGAAAAAAAAAATATATATATACGATATGGATTATAGTGTTATTAAATAATCGATAAATAAATATAATATGTGTATTAATAATTATAAAATAAAATACTTTGTTTAGGTTATTGTAAGTGTAAAAGAAAAAAGATATCTTAGAAGAAAATTCTTAAGATCGTAAGATAATCAGTATAAATAGTAAAATACTGATGCTTGGCCGTACGCTATCAGTGATGAAAATTAGTTATTAAAATTAGTTTCATGTTTCGTTTTGTATTTATATTATATTATTTTTATAAAATTTTATAATTCATCGTATGTATTATGTTAAATCGCTTGATAATATTATCCGTTATCGTATAATGTCTATAAAGTTAATAAGTATACTTCGTTAATGAGAATAATTTATATAAATTAAATGTAGTCAATATTATTTCGTTGTTAGATATCAAAATCATATTTTAGGTAAATTTAACGCGTTATATTGAATAACCAGGTTGTTTCAAAAATATGTCAAGAAAAGCCAGTAACATATAGAAATGTAGGTATAAGTTTGTTAAATATTGTTAAACCTGATAGCCGAAGAAAGGGCGAGCCTATAAAAGGTCGAGCGCGTGCGTTTATGATTCATTATGTTACTGGTTCTTCTATGAGGCCCAGTTTGTAATAGTTTCAAAATTATTAAAAATTATTATAAAATTCCTACTTTATCTTTTTGTTATTTTGTGGCCAAATTTATTAAATTTAATCCCATTTGTTTGTTGATTATACAAATATTATATTGCAAGTGATAATTATCTTCACAACCGATATATATATATTTTTTTTTTCAACTTCCAAACTTCCTACAAATCCGACCGTCGCCATTTCATTCTCGCGAGGAAAAATATAGTCCTTACTTAGTAAGAAAATGCTTCTTTATCCGGCTTGGCCTAGCGCCGTAATCCTGCCGTTTCGTAAATAAAGCCTTTACATACCCGGTAAAAAATGCACTATTCATTTCAATACTTTTATTATAGACAGCTCGGCCAATAGAATCTCGATATTAATATATCTGTCGGTAGATGAAAATGCATTGGTTGCAAATATTCGTTGCATAAGTGCAAGACTGTCATTGCTTATCATCAATCCGATCTAAAATTTAAAATCTCAAATGCTAATATTTATCTAGAGCGATTAAAATTAAATAGTCTGTATTTGACAAATCCATTTATACGAGACGGCTACTTATTTATAGCATTATATTTTATTATTTACTGATCATAGAATCTCCCCTGCCAAACGAGCAATGTAGAGTTAACGAGTTAATCCGCTGCTCCCAAAAAATTGCACGTAACTTAATTGGGGCTCCGTGTTTAACTTGAATTTTTCCAGCACGGGGTCTTGAAGAAAGTATCAGGACCAGTCATAAGACCGATGAGTAAGAAGGGCAGAAACAATATATATATATGTAAGCCCGATTGTTTCATCACCCAGGAGCTGCATCGCCGGGTCACTAGGGGTAGGGGGTGATGATGGTGTATGGAAGCAGATACGGGAAAAAAATAACATCGATCTTCACACGTCGCGGTAAGCTCGACGACGACGAGGACGAGTACGACGACAACGACAACGACGACGAGGACGAGGACGAAAGCTACGACGACCGAGGGGGCGGGGAGGGATGTATTCAATTTCCTGCGCCGACTGCTCTACGCACGCGGTCTCGGCGCGCGATCGCGCAAAGAAGACAGGCGGCGCGGAGGGGGGGGGGCAGGCATTCATTCGTTCCCGTGCACGAGCGAAACGAATCCAATTCCGGGGGGGGGGAGGGAGGCTCGTTATATCTCGCGCGTGGATTTTTCCATTCGTCCTCCATCCCCCGCCAACCTCGGGAGGCGTCGGGCGGGTACGGGACGGATGGGGGAGTTTTTCGAAAGATGTACGACGTCGCTCGAAGGACGTGACTGCCGGAATTTCTCTCTCGCCGGGGACTCGGGCTCGGAGAGGGGGTGGGGGTGTGGCGGCTATAGAGGTACACGTATCTTCGGCTTTCGGGGACACGCATGGATGGTGGTGGCGGGGGGGTGGAGGAGGTCTCGGTATTTTATTCGGTTTCGTAGAAAATGAGCATCGAGCGAAAAGGCACTTGTATCATGGAAAGCTTGTGCGTAACTCAAAATTATTTCCTATATTATAAAAAAGACATTGTACATTTCTCAAGCAGATTGTATTATCGTCACCGTTTTTACACGTTACTGAAAATCCCACTGTGATTGGATGACACTGCTAAGTAAACGATCATGCCATCGTTGTCAATGGCATTGTGAAAGCTTGAAGGTTAAGGCCGGAAAATAACCGCAGACAGAGTCTCAGAAATATGTCTATCGAAGTATGTAACATTCCTCAAAGATTATCAGTTCAAATAAGGACAATAGATAGTCGGACTCATTAAAACGTATAACAAAAAATTATGAAAATTCTTTCCGTATTTCTATAATATCGGTAACGTATTAATTCTACTCAGGCAAATCACATGTTATATTTGCATATTTATTGTACATTCTGAATAGCGTATAAATTGAATAGTACTTAAATTTTTTCACATTGTTGAATAAATAAAAACGGTCATTGTTTCGTTTTTGTTCTGTTTGTGTAATTTAATTATTTGATTATCTCATTTGAAATTCATATATTTTCTATATGAAACTTTCTGTTTATTCACATATTGAATACAGTGGATTTTCTAAAATATGAAAAGATACAGAACTGTATAATTTTAATAAAACGTATTATATATGAAAAAGAGAGTTTCAATTTTTTTAACAAAAGAAAGCGTTCTATTTCATAATCTAAACTGAGTTTTTGAAAATTTTCAAAAATCAATAATACATAAATATTAAATTTAATGTTTGTTGAAAATATGAAATTTAAGACACTAAATATCGTATTCGTTTATTATCATTATTTGATTTTAGTAAAAATTATCTGTAATTTCAGTCGAAAATTGTCATAATCTTATGTCCCGACGAGGATTTTCTATAATATATGCATTTATTTATTTAATTCTTTATTCCGCATTATAAGTATTAAATCGTCCTCTATTAAACTCTCGAAGTCGATTACTTTTGATCGAATTTTTTCGACGCACTCTACCAAACGGTATTTTCCGACTTTTCTGAGGCTTAAATGAAACTCGTTAATTTATGAGTGCGTCGAAAAAATTCGGTTAACAGTAATCGACTTCGAGCCATCTCGACTCGGCGAGCAATTGTCCGGCCGATGCATTTGCCGCCTGAAAAAACGTCTGGTCGAACGTATAGCTAATAACGTACAGTCGATCCAAATCTACATTTCATCGATATCTTAGATTGAATTTATTTCTTTATTACGTATCATTATTATTTCATACGGTAACTTTTGAACGTGATTGCCATGTTTTGGAATGATTTCTTAATATTTCTTTCGCAAAAGTTAGAGAATTTCCGGGCGTGAATATTTAATCTGTCAAATTCATCAAAACAAGTGTACTGTGCAATCGGTCTGATATGGCGATTACGTCGCCTTAATCCTAATATCGCGATCAATCTGTACACTGGAACAAGAAAAGAATGGAATCCTGCTCGGACCATTACATATCTGTATATATATATATATATAACCGGACGTGTCATTGGAAACTGCGCGGTCGTCAAGCCAGCCAGCATAGACTCGATAGAGCACTGCTCCGCCGTCAAACGTAATTGTAGAGCGACACGCGAACCCTCGGCGCAGGGTGAGGGGCATGAACCCCTGACCACCCCCCCCCCTCGCCATCTCGCTAACATTCTAAACGAATGAGAAGCGCGGCACGCGCCACGGTACCTGCAAATTTAAAAGCGCGAAGAAAGCGCCAAAGACTCGTCCCCTCGTCCCCCGACACTCGTAGTCCTCTGTAGTTTCGCATCCAACGCCCCCCCCCCCAATCCCTCATCGCGCCACTCTCGCAGCCGGATAGTCCTGTAATTGAATTTCCAGCGTACCGGCATCCGTTGCGCTCGCGTTAAGCAGCCACTGCCGCCGCCGATGGATCAAAGTCGCTCCGACAGAGAGAGAGAGAGAGAGAGAGAGAGAGAGTGAGAGACTGGTACAGAGGCGGGGGTGAGCGGCAACGCGCTGCACGAGGGAAGGATCTCTCTGTCCGGGCGGGCGACCCGTTAGAGATTGCCGACGATGGTCGGGCCACGGTAAATCCCATGGTTAATTAATTCTTATATATATATAATACGGGGCTCAGATGCAGAGCTGCTCTGATGGGGCCCGGGCTCTTGAATTTTGTATCCTAATGGCGGTGGGCCGCCGAGCCGCGCGCATTTTTCCAAATTCATGAATTCAAAGTCGGATTAGTTTGGATGTATAAGAGTGGGATAATGGAATTTGCGACCCCACACTCCCCTCACCGAGCTAACTATGCAGACTGAAGATTAGCGGACGACGACAAAGTGTGTTTTTGAAGAAATTTTGCCATACTTCAAATATCATCACTTGTTGGATAAATATATTTTGTAAATAGGTAAGGCTCGAGCGCCGTTCGTGTCTTCAACCGGTGTGACTTTAGTAATGATCCTTTATCGATTATATTAACTCTTATTTATTATTGTTTGGAATTATATATATATATATATATATATATATATATATATATATATATAACCTTATCCCCATGAGAGTAATTCACGGCTGCATATGTAAATAATTCATCGATGTTTGGGCTTCAACATTTCAATCGCTTTCTGTCATACAAATATATACAAATTTGAACAAATACATCAGACTTGTCAAGCTTAACTTATTTATAAAAGCCATAGTGTAATAACAGAAAGAATTTTATAGAGTCAAAATATTATGCTAATTTATAATTCAGTCGGGGGAGGGGGGGGGGTAACTTAGTAAGTCGTATTGTACTTGCTGACTATAAGAGACTATTGTGATGTTAATATTATAAAGAAATAGATTCTTGTAAACTAAATTCTTTTTCGCATGATTATACGTTATTGATACCATAAATTTTTTATTATTTTTTTTGACTTAATTATATATTATTTATAGTCACTTATATTTTTAAATTTTCGAAAAAAAATTAAAATAATATAATTAGTAGGAACAGCCATTAATAAATTATTATTTCCAGAGTCATATAAATTTAATGCTCTTACTGTGAGCCATTGCTTTGAAGCGAATAGTGAAAAATCAAGAATTTGCATATTTCTATGAATTTATTTATCTATTTCCATTGATTTTTTATTGAATTGGTAAAAAAGTGTATAAATTCAGTAATATAGATAAACAAAATAGCAAGACCAAAAAATAAATTCAACGTGGTGGACTACAGGACTTAAAAAATTCTAAAACTTTATGGAACTGCAGTTAGGTACTGCAGTAACGGTACTGCAGGTATGAGCGTGTATTAGATGTGACGCCTTTATACGTGCGGTTACTTCACCTGCCCGAAAAAGGTTCAAAAGGTCGGGACCGGCGGTCACCAGTCCCAGCTTGAGAGCAATAGAGTGTATAGTGTCCCAGTATTAGTATCCCAATATTAGTATCCCAGTGTCATAGTACATTATGTTTATTTATTATTACTTCACTTTATATTTTATACTATTTTTATTAGTTCACCGATACCGCAGTAAATTTGTGTCAACTAAAGTTTATTCATTAAATAACAAATCTTGGCTCTTGGCTTATTCTCGAATTAATCAACAATACCTTATGTTTAGAAATTTTTATTATATATATATAGCTACTTACTATTGAAAGTTTAGTATTTCTGCATATTATCAATCATTCCAGTGTTTTACTCCTAAATCAATACAAAATATCGTGGAGATCTTTAAATTTGTGGATAAAGTTGAATTAAGAACGTCAATGAGTTCGTTGGAAATCGTTAAACTAAATAATTCAAACGTTTTTTGCTGTCCACTTTGTGTTATAAAAAATATTCTATCTATAAAACCAACTTTATGTATGGAATTATATAGATTTTTTTATTCCTTTTTTTATTATCAGTTCTTAAATGTCTTTTCGACGTTTTGAGAATAATAAATGCTCATAAAAACAGCTCATGCGACATTTAGAATACTAAAATATACAATAAAATGTATCCAATAAATTTCATGAAATTTCAATAATTCAGTTTTATAATATATATTATTTTGAGGAATAAGAATTCATGATTTCTTTTTTTTTGTCACTTATTGAACATCCAGAATATCCAGGCAAATACTGCAGTATTGGCAAGCGAGTGCATGTTACCGGCCTGGTCGACGACGAGGTCGGTGTTCGCGTTTTGCTATAAAGAGTATGTCTTAAATATGTATGTATATATCTACGTGTGTGTATGAGTATGAGCGTCTATGTGCATATTTGTATATGTTTGTATGTGTATACATGTGTATATAGATAGATATTGTATGTGAATATATGTATGCGTGAATGTATCTGTATTATACTTGTATATAATGAAATGCATATAAAAATGATGATAATTGTGACGGCAGGGCTCGTATTTTTATATTTGTTGAAAGAGCGCGGAGAGTTTCGGGCCTCGTAAAGATCTAAAAAAGAAGCAGATTGTCGCGAGCATTGGTCGGGCGAGGTGCACCTCCTGAAATTATATTTTCCTATATTGTATTTATTGTTTGTAATTATTATACGCATTTAAGTATATAGATTTTTGCGTTGTGGCGAGTATTTCTGCTCTGGAGCGCGAGTGTGCGTTGGTAAAAGGTGATTAAAAAATGATTGGTAAAAGGCCTCGATCGCCTACCTTTGCCCGCACTTCTCAATTATAATTCATGTTATAACGTCTTTTATAATTTTACTATTACTCAAAATATCTGATTTGTAATAAACAATCCCGAATAACCACTATAATTACTTGACTCAAGTGTAATTTTACCATTTTCAAATTGCTGAAAATTTAAATGATAATGCGAATGAAATTGTTTATAAAATGATATGTATTATTGGTATGCGTGTCTAAAAAGAAAAACGTTACTATTTCTCATGATATTATCAGATTTTTTTATGAAAAAGATTAAATATTGTTTCAACTTGAATCTTAAAAATTAAAAGGCTGTAGCTTACAAAGGCTAAGCCAAAATCTACCTATATTATATCGATAAAAAATTTATATTAATAATGCAGATATATAGTTTGGCATTTTACATGGAGCACTGAAAAAAGTAAGGGTGTAGACAAAGTAATATTGAGGTACACAAGTAATTATAAAATTACATATTGAATTTGACAAATTTTACTATTTCATTTGTAAAAATATTGTATTTGCCTTTTCTATATTATTTTTATTATATTATGAACATGGATTCTATTGGATAATAATGTTTTTTACTATATTTTTTCATCTAATATTTTTGTTTTCAAACTGTAATTGTTATTCTGTATATTTGCATGTTCGTACATAGTTTAATGATCCCCATAAAATTTGCAATCATTATTGCTCTCATAGCTTTATTTTTCTTGAGCCCTCAATGTCTGTTCAATATATACAGCTTCTGTACAAAGTTATTATTCAATATCTAGATATAATTGAATTAAATTAGCAAAAAAATATTTTTGAAAATGCCATTTTTATCATAATTTCGTAAAAATAGAATATCTATCTATCTATATATCCATATATATATATATTGTTCGGGATCGTTTATTGACGTTTATTAACATAACGTGGAGTCGTGTGGTACATGTCTCGAGGCATTCGCGTATGCCAAAAGTACATCGAATAAAGACAGAGTTTGCATGGTAATGGGTAGTAAACGGAACTTGACTAAGGCCGTTATAGATATAAAGATAATGTATCTGAAAATTGAAATGGAGCATAAACTCGTGATTTGTGTTGTTTATAATATACGGTTGATAATTGGAGTAAAGATTGTTGTACTTCGTAATGTAAAACAAGCAAAATTTTGCTGCCAGACCGGACATATAGTTGAAAACGTTCATGAACGATAGCGTCCATGTAAAATTTGTGAATTACAAAATTCATTTTCGCTTTGATTTTTTTCAACGATTATCAATAAAGCACAAACACAGCTTTTGCATAATATGTACATATATATATATATATATATATATATATATATATATATATATATATGTATGTATGTATATATTAATAATTTATTTGAAGCGCTTTGACTTTTAGCAATTAGGCAAATTAATGGGCTTTATTTCTTTTCCAAAGTTTTACGTAAAAAATGGTATTAATAAATAAACTGATCAATCATTATATATGTAAAAATATCAAGAAAAAACAACCTTTCTACAACTCTATACTATTTATCTTGTACAGCCAAAGTATAATAAAAATGCCAAAATTATCTATACGACATTGCGTCATGAATAATATATTGGAGTAATAATTAACACGAGCCTTCATTTTGTACTGGTATAAGAAAATACATTATGTATAGTTATAGAAATCAAAAAGTTTGTTTCAATTTTCGTATAAAATTTTACTACAAATCCACATCTATGAGATGCAGCTATAAATTATCAACTAAAACTTTAAGAAGTTTGGATCCTTGAAAAGGAGTTAAGACTTTTATGGATGTAATTTAATTGTTATATTTTGAAAACACATTTATTACGCTTAATATTAAATTATTCGAAAATTTATTACATTTCCTTGTAATTTGTTACATAAATATAACTTTATTTTCATTTTCATATAGAAGTTAATAATTTTCGAAAATTATAATTTTTTCTCGCGTGTATGATAATACAGACTTGAAAAGCCAAAAAGAAAACTTCTAGAAAATATCAAATCTCATCTCAATCATTCTAGAGAATCAAATCTCCCATATATGTTTAGACGCAAAATTCAAATTTACTTAACAATTGGCTCTGATTTATTATGAGCTTTCCGCATTTGTATAATACACTGTTATAACATAAGATGGATTCAATTCTCAACCCATGACAGTGACTAAATTGACCAACTTCAAATCCCGAATCATAAAGTCCACCAATTGTAATTTCACAAGCCACCAGAACACAACTTTAGATCCATAGATTGATTTCAATATCCCTTTTTTCGTTTTTTGTTTCTTTTTTTATAAATGCACAAAATTTCTAAAATGTTAGACGAAAATACTGAAGAGATAACACTCCAGATTTAGCACGCCAATAAAAGTCAGACGAACAGAAATCTAGACCAACAGGTTTAGCACCCCAATAAAAAAATTTCGTAGCTTATTTATTGGATTTATGATTCTGTGTATTTTAGAAAGATGATGTATAAAAGTATGATATATATTTGTATTTTATTTGGTTTATATAAGTTAGTAATTAATTTTTAATAATTATTAATCGCAGGCTACATTCTCGTTAAACAAGTTATCAGCAAACGTTTAGGTTCGCTTATATTTCTAGAGTAATGCTCGAAAAGTTGTCCAGGAAAAAAGTGTGAAACGGTTTACATAAAGCGAGAACTAAGTCAACACCGCCCCATTCCCCCTTTCCGGGAATGATCTGTCCCATTAGTTACGAATCAGTCGGAGCTGAAATTCCGTGGCGAATCGCCAGTTTCGAACTTCATGGGCTTTTCGAAAAGTAAGTAATCTTAAAAACGGTCCAGCCAAACTGAGCTTGCAAAAGTCCCTTTCCTTTAACAATTTCGTTGGGACGTGCGGGAAGCGTCGTTTGATTTATACGATGTAAATATTCGAGAAATTCTTCATTTTTATTAAGGATATGGGCACGAGTGAACAGTTCTTGAGATGTTGTATTATTTTACTAATTATCATTGACGTGTTAGACAGTTGGAAATAATGATTACTTGATGAAAATAAAAAAAAAGAGAAACGCGAATTAATTCATGCCTTGAGACGACCTATAGAGCATTAATTATCGTTTCACTTGAAAATGTAGCCTATTTATATATAGCATGATCTATCAATAATTCATATTTTCACCTATCAATCCAATGGATGAGAATTGATTGCTTTAACAATAACAGGTAGTTGAAAGTTAGCATTATCTCCAGATATGAATAAATATGTCCCGTATTCAAAACAAAGAATAAATAGCTCTTCTGATCATAAATAAAAATCCCAATACATATGTGTGTGTGTGTGTGTGTGTGCGTGTGTGTTTATACATATTTATCATGCTAACTTTAGCAAGCGCCGTGTTCCATTGATTAATACCAAGCATTGAATCAGATTGACTAAAGTAAATAGGGCGATCTGCAATAATGCAACATCGACAAAACAGTCACGCTTATGCAATAAGCGCAATGATATAGAGCTCCAATTTCCTCCGAGGAGCCAGCATCAGTTAGAGTGGCTAAATTAAAACCCATATCATATCCACCATTCAATTTTCGGCCCCGAAATTAACTAGACGCCCGGGGCGTTTCGCGTAAACTCCTCGATGTATATACCTACCATGATGTCGTCGTAAAAGTAGGAGAGCTCCGGGAGGGCGATGAAGTCGACCATCTTTCCTCTCTGGCGGGCAAGTTCTCTCTACGATGCTGCGGAGGACTCTAGCGAGAAGGAAGGGGGGAAATAAAGAAAGAGAGAGAGAGAGAGAGAGAGACAGAGAGGGAGCTGAAGAGGAACCACCAATTCACTTTAATCCCGCGCGTCCAGCGCAAAGGCAGCAGCTGGCCGACTGTATAAACTCTCCTCTTCTCCCCTGTCTCTCTTCCCTATCAACTCGTCCGTCACACGATTTTTACGCACTGCCCCGCGGGATTTTATTGTATTTGCGGATGCGCGCACTTGCCGAGTGGTACTTTATGGGGGTGAGGGGGGGGGGGCTTCACCTCGACCGTGGCAGCAGTTGTCGATGGAAGATGAATTTCGATGGCCGCCGGCTGTTTGCCGAATCGTCAAGACTCAGTCTTGCCAGCTGCAGTTTCTTGCTTTTCCCACGATTTTCCTCTCTTCTTTTTTCTTTTGTTTTTAATTTTTATTTTTCATTACGTGAGAGACACGGGTTGACTCGGCGTATCGAGCGCGCCACGTGCCAACGTGTGCGACGAACGATAACGTGGGGCGTCTTATTACTGCACGAGGCTGCCCCCACCGGGCGACGGCGAAAATTTTAGCTCGCTTCGCGCGACCTCCGAACTCTGCCTGTTTATAAAGCGCATGCGCCGGCGCAGCAATCAGCTGTGGATGCCGGCGCTTCAACAGGACCAAGAGATTGACTCTTCGGCCGACCTTCAAGCTCCGCTGGAGCTTTATTAATGCCCCGCCCCGTCTTATTCCGATTTTTCGATCGAATCACGTTTGCGAATCTGTTTGTGCGCCGGTATGGGATTTTACTTTACAAAACTGAATACAAAACTATCGCCAGCCGAGAAAGGCACGGCCCACTGTTTTAACGTGGCACTTCGCGGCAAAATTTAGACGCCGGCCAGAGAGAGGGGCTCGCTATTGAGAAGCCAATGATCCAACGCCCGCCCCTCGAAGAGCGATCGCGCGAGCGTCCGGCGCTTTATGGTCGACCGCACTTTACTTGCAAGCGCGAAACTTAAAATAGCTCTCGTAAGCCGTAGCTCGACGGCACGGCGCGTTGCAGCCGCTAACAGCGAACGCCTCGCGTTGTATTATTCCGTCGTCGTGGCGCTTCTGAGATACGCGAAAGCCTGGAGTAGCAAATTTCTTACGGTAGAGTTTATAGAAGTGTGCGAAACGTCAGAAGGATGTCAACTTCGCATCCCCTGTACTTGATATAGACCACGAAATACACTACTGCACTAGTACACATACACACGCGCACAGACACACATACACACACACACAGACACACAGGGCACGCCGACGTTAATCTTCGCGACACCTAATCTTCTCTTTTATATATTTTTAACGATCACTCGCGTCCCGATTGAAAATTATACGAAGGCAAAAAGCATTTGCACCCCCTACCCTTGAAAAATCGTTCGCTCGCACAAGTACAATATGCGCGCGTGGCGCGCGCTCGCACGACTCGGGCGGCGCGCGATCCCGATCCAGCGCTGGAGCTTCCGCTCGCCTCGGCGCCTCCGACCCCCCTCGCGTCCCGCGGAGCGCAAGCGCGCGAACGAGCGAGCGAGCGAGTGAGCGAGCGAGCTTTCGCGTATCGCGCCCCCGCGCCCCGGTGTTCCGGCCTGGCTCCCTGCCCTCCTTCCGTCCCGCAGGCGTCGCAGGAGGGAGGGGCGCACGAGGAGGGCGCCGAAGCCCCAAGGAGGAGTGAAAGAGAGCGAGGGAAGAAGGGACGAAGGTCCGTAGGTAGGCTGCTTTTGAAGGCAATGGTTCGCGTTGGGTTATGTGCGATCGGTCCGGAGATTGAAATATCGATCGTCGACGGCAGTTATAAGTTTTTCGAATATTTTCGTCGGCCTCCGTGTTTCATAGCAAAATTTTTTTAAACTCGATTTAATTAACCTGAAATTAATTCTGAAAATTTTCATGCCTATATTTCTGTTATGCTTGCAAATCTACTCCACCTTACAATGCTTAGTTTATATTTAATTTAGTACCTTCGAAATTATTGATAGGTTAACGTGATTGTTAACTAATTAATTTTTAGGACAAATAAATAATGATTAATTTGTAAATTGATTTGTTAAAATATGCTTTAATAAGTGCTTTGAAAAGCATTTGCATTAATATTTTTGTTTTCATAAACCTTAGCCGAATCAATTTGGAGAAGACAACATCCGCCTTGTAAAACTAAGTAATATTTTTAAATATTCTGTAATTAAAGCAATAATTATCTATAGAGTAAGTTGATTAAATAAAACGCACTTGTCGATTGTTGTTTCACAAAATTTCTTGCATTCACTGACTGTAGTCGTGAAACACCTATTTGCCATTGGCGATCAATAACTGCTAGGTCGAAAAAATTCTATCCTCCAAGTCTTTAGTATATATATATCCCATACAATCTTCATATTAACAACAATGTTTTCGAATGGTGTATCAAGTAAAACTTATGATATCAAGTAAAACTTATTCTTAGATAATTTCGGTTGTTTTAAAAGTAATGGATTACAAATCATAAATTTATCAATCCATTTTCTAATGCGTGAAGATATCGACTCAAATCACTGGAAAAAAGTTTTAATCAGTAATTTTTATCAAGGAATTAGTCAATTTTCAATACCATCAATTTAATTGGTAATAATTGATTCATCATGGTTTAAATTACATTAAATAGATAAGCGATCATTTATTATCTTAATAAGTAAATAATTTATTTAGTAATCTTACCAAAAGTTCAATATATATATATGTGTGTGTGTGTGTGTGTGTGTGTGTGTGTGTGTGTGTGTGTGTGTGTGTGTGTGTGTATGTGTGTGTGTGTGTCCATATAACTTTGTAAACTACATTTCTTTAAAAGCCATACTACAGTAAATAAATAACAAAATATTTACCAAACCTTCCTCGGATTACTGCTGTTATACGCGTGATCGTTTACTAAGAATCGATGAGAAAACTGAGAATCGATCCGATCTAATTCTGGCCTAAAAGTATACATACCGCTTCGATCCTGCATTGAATTCCTCTAGTTGGCAAATTAAAAATATATCGTGGCGCATAAACGTGGCCGAAATAAGTAGAGGAGAGAGTTCCTTCCTTCGTTGGCGCAGGAGTTCTTTTTTTAGAGAAGTAAATAAGCGGGCGCAGGTCGAGGAACGCGCGCGGCAACGCTCTGTAAACGAGAATTTATTCTGAAGCGGAGGGGAAACGAAAATGTTCGCTGTACACTTCACGAAATGACCGGCAGAGCGCGAGTCACATTTTTCGCTAATTTAATTTCCTTCTATTTTTCTTCTTCTTTTTAATCTCCATTTTGTTTAATGACTAGACATTGTATTTCGAAAGCACTCGAAGCAGTTTGTCAACCTGTAAAATCTGAAGTTTTACTTGGCAGAGATATTTGGGATGCGTTGATACAAGGCTATTATGTATCCAGATCGATGACCGCGTTTATCCATCTAATACTATTGAATATGAAATTTGGAAGCGATGAAGGAAATAGATCAGTGATCCAATGAAATTCACTTTCTCACTTAATTCCGTACATTTTAATAGTTAATTCCTCTCAGAATTCGGGATATAACGCGCCGAAGCAGCAAAACATCTTCTTTAATTAAAACTTACAACGAGATCTGTAAATGTATTAGCAAATGAAAAAACACAATTACTCCTAAGTACTGTATTCCTATGTTCTAGGTGAATCGGTAGAAAAATTTTAATATCTAAACAGTGTCACGCAGACTTTAAAAGAGCCTCGAGAAACGGGAATTGAACCAACCTATGCGAACACAAATATGGCCTTGGGAGTTTAGGATCGCATAAACATCGCCGTTAAAAGCTTACGGTATAACGGAGGGTAGTTATGAGCGGCCGCGGCGTCGGCGGCGAGACATTGGTTACGTGCTGGGGGCAGGGGCCGAGTAGACATGCATCCACGAACGCGCGCGCGAAAAGTAATTAGCCTTTAATTGAAGAGGACGAAAGAGGATCTTAACTGTTTTAATATTACAGGGGATGAAAGGCTCGGGAGCGCCAGACTTTCGCGGGTTAATAAGTTATGGGGCTGTGGGAGGCAAGTGTCCACGCGTCGGCAGGTACTTTTAGCAGATTAAATGATCTCTCGCCTCGACGGAACGTCAAGGTGGCTGAGCGCCGGCTGTACCTTAATCGCTTGGCATGCCTCAAGCTCCATTGTTCGCTGTCCCTCAATGATTCGATTTCTAATTAGTCCGTAATATCCACTCGCGATTCATTAAAATTCCAATCACGATCTACGGTATTCCATAGCGCAGTATCGACGAAAGGTCTGCGTCGATCGCCATACCGACTAAATAATAATACAACGAGAACAAACCGTGCCATCGCAATCGCCGATCCGCCGGTTTAGACAAGGCGCTTTTCTATCTATTGTCACAATTAGTCGGTTTCGAGGGAAGGCAGGGGAGCATTGGGCACTCTCGCCTCTTTCGCGCAATCGAATCGCTATCGTTTCACGCCTAATGCGCGCCTGGTCGTCGTCTTTTTTCCCGTCTTCTTTCCCGCACGCACACCTGCGAGCTCTCGAGGTCATTCTTGAGCACGCGTTCGCGAGAAGAAATATATATATATATATATATATATATATATATATATATATATATATATATATATAGTTGTATCCCGCTTTAGGCACGTACCGGCTCGGCTCTTAAATCGAAAGCGGCTGTTTGCGTCGTAAGGGGAACTATTTTTAATTTTCATTCCCAGCGAAGTGTACCAAACGATCGATTGCAATTGATGGTTTGCGTTTCTGAGTAGGATTTACCAAATGCACTTTTTGCTTATAAATCAGAATCGATATTGACGCACTTGGTAATTTAACAGCAGGTACTTTCAGCGATTTAATAAATTTTTCAGCGATATTTGCAGGATCAAATTATTATAGACCAGAATTACATTGACTCGTTCTAACAAAGAAGGAATTAATCTTTTTTCTATTACATTCCAAATTGGAGCAGCTCTTTGTCGAGTTACTTTATCAAAAAACCATTTGATCCAACAAACGAAAACTTCAAAATAAATAAAAATCATAAAAGTTTTTTCTAAAATATGTAAAAGACATATCTCGCTTTTAATCCTCTATCTGACAATTGCGCGGAAAGGGAAAACCTGATCGAGGAAATCGTTGAAGCATTCCATTAAACTAATGCGCTCTCCTTACTTTCACCATCAAATCGCCCGACGTCGCTAAACTGGTGGTTTTCATTTGCCGTCCGCGTTATTATCCGCTCCCCTCGCCGTACGTTGAACTCCGGGAAAACGCGCGAGCATTAGGAAAAGATGAAGGAAGAGAGAGAGAGAGAGAGAGAGAGAGAGAGAGAGAGAGAGAGAGAGAGAGAGAGAGACAGAGAGACGAAGAGGAAGAGCAATATAGTGGGGAGCATGAGCTCGATTGAACTGTCTTCTCAGGCCTCTTTTTTTCTCTCTAGAATACGAATGTATAAATTGTTAAACTTCATTTGCTAAAAGGATTTTCGTAACCAACTTTCGATCCATCTATACATTATCTAAAACCGTTTTTACCATGGCAACCGAACAAAATCATGATTATAAATAATGTGACCTATGTTTTCTTTATGTTGTTCTTTGGCTATTAGAAAATGGCCTGGAAAATAGTTATAGGAAACATTTTAGTTGAAAAAGGGTCCTGCTAGTTTTATTGTGATTTTCTTTTATGGAATATTTTATAGAAGAATATAATACTTTAAATCCTAATCACATTCTATCATTTCTGAATTGAAATTCATTAAAACACATTGGAAAACAAATACTTTGCCACATTTTAATTCTTTATGCTATTTTTGAATTCCACATTTACTTAACCAATTATTCTTACATTAATAAAATTAATTTTTTTTATAGTTATATAAAATTCCAATCTTGGGGTTGCGAATAGGATTGCATAGTTTGCGGAAGAACCCCGCGACCTGGCCGATAGATGGTGATCTGCGACGATGGTAATCCAATCGGTGTTTTTGCGCATTAGGATGAAAAACATCAAATTACGTAAGTGTTTACTTCAAATTTAATATTTAAGGTATTTTATTTGAACCATATATTTTAAATATATAAATACTTAGAAATGATCAAAGACTTAAAATTTAAAGTAGCCAAAAGGTTTTATAGGTTGTTTCATATAATTAGGTACAGTTTTTCATGGTTATAACCATTTTATAAAAATCCAATCTGTCTACTTAATGGTTTAATTATTTCATTTGCCTGTAATTTATTATCGCTATAGGCATCTATTATTTTATTAGCAACATTCTTGAATGGAAAAGAGTAAAACTCGTCTAAACTCAAGTTAACTAAAAGTTAAATTAATTACAATTTCAAAATAGTAACTAATTTTTTTCTTAGCTATCCTCATCGTTAATTTAAAATCGAGATATCAAATTGTAATGGCTATTTTGCTAACATCAATAATATTGACGATAAGATTTAAAACGCGAATCGAAGGGGAGAACAGTGGTAAAAGCCATGAATGTAGTACATGGTCTTTAAAGCACAGATATATGTATCGGTAATTTTGGTCTTTCTTAAACGAGTATCGGAAGCAGAATGGATAAGTGTCGGATTTACGTCGTGAAAAAATTCTTTCACAAATACGCACCTACGATAGGAATGGAAGGAAAGGAAGGCTTTAGGGTGCGGTATTTGCACTACTTCGTATAAGTATTGACGTGAGAGGAAGCAGTACGAATGTGGATGGAGGCTCGAGTATTATTCCAATCTGGGTCCTCATACTAACTTTTTATCTAAATTACTCTACGTCCCATCTTGAGTCCATCTAAGTACATTAATTGAAATAATTTTCGGCAAAACTTACGAGGACCAAAATAATCTGACTTGAATTTTTGTTCTAATCTATATTAGTGTAAAATTATTTATAAAATTATTTTGTGCTGATACGTCCATCAGAATAGTAATTTTTATTACTGATCCTTTGAAATTATTATTGCATCGAGGAAACGATGATTTTTCAATGAATCGCTTCGGCAAAAACCTGTATAAATGGAACACTTGGCACGAATATATAGTTTTTTATCAAAGCTTTTTCTATCTCTGCCATTAATAATTTTCATTTGTTTGAAGAGATCAATTCAAGTGGATTTTATCATCATTTCTTACGTTTCATCTGTAAAAAGACAAATTTTTCAAGCTGAAAAATATTTTCTGAACAAATTCTGTCTCCATCTCCTGTCTGCATATGTTTTATTTATATTACTGCAGAGACTTTTCTGTTTAATTCAAATTGAGAATTTTGAATTTCTAGTTCAAATACATTTTACGAAAACTAAAAAGTACATGTTTATAATCTTTTCCTGAGTGAAGATGTATTTGTTCATTTTGTTTTTCGCCTAAATAAATAATTCCGCGCAGAAATTGATTTCTATAATACATATTCGTATAAATGGTAACTAATATTCCGTTCCATTAATATTTTCCCGAAATCAATAATAGTTTTCAGCCGCTTATCTTGTGTCAGGATGAATTTTTTGCTTTCTTGCCACTTTTTTTAGAAACTATCTATACGTTATCCTTCGTATTCGTAAGACGAACAATTTTTCAAAATTATACATCTGCATCAAACATTTTCACCACTTGGTAAAATAAATCGAGTGGTTCATTCATATTTTTTTTTCTTTCCAACGAGTAGCGTTTTTACGTTGCGGTGCGCCGTATCCCGATCGGCGTACTGAAAGGAGGAAATTAATTATAGGATAGCCTCTGATGGTTTAATTAAATCAGAGGCGGGGGTTACTCATCCGAGAACTGCGGCGCGGCGCGCGTTTAATTTATAATATGAGAACTCGAGTCTTTTAATTTATTAATAATTATGGTAGCTTGTGTTTAATTATAATGCGTACTTCTTATAATAAAAAATTACATTTGTTTTAATTATTGTCTAATTTTTATTATTTATATACATTTTCATGTCGTGACTTATTTAAAATGTTTACAAGACCAACTATTGTCAAAAACGATGATTGCCATTGCAGTGATAATTTTGAATTGCAATGCAGATTAAGAGAATTAGATCCAAGTTTTCAAAAATTTCTGAAAAACTAAATTCATAATTTATAAGTATGAATTATATTATTGTAATTGGTTACATATAATGTAATTGTAATTAATTTTCTACCTTCAAACAAGTCATTTCATTGCTGAGGTACGAATCTTTTATTTTATTTCCAAATGCCTTTTACAAAACTCATAGTAACATCTATACAGAATATATCTATACAGAAAGTCAAAAAGTATTATAGTTTATCAGCGCGAACATTTAAAATCTATAATTGGTAATATCAATACGGATAATGTCAATGTTCATTACAAAAAATTCAATAAGTAAGTGTTTGTTCAAATAACAATGAAAACTAAAGTAAATATATTAATTATTATTTTTTTGTGTCACGATTAGTATTTACTTGCGTCACATACAATTTATTTAAAATGACAAAAATACGTATTATATTGATAAATAAAATAATTAATTAAACATTTTAAGTAATTTTTGCATTGTCAGAGTGAAATAATTTGCTTGCGCCTATTTATGTGTGCTACATTTTTTTAGAAGAATATATGAATCTGTATTTGAAAAAATGGTATAAAAACAATAATAAAGCTTATAAACTAATTCAACAATTATAACCGTGCTCTTGTTTTCAATTGCGTTCAGATATTATTTTTAAACTTTTCGAGAAATATTGCTTTCAATATGACGGTATTTATTTAAAAAAAATGTAAATCATTTTAAATTATCTTTTATTTGATCCAATTTTTGTGAGATTATTTTAAAGGAGTTGACTTTTGCAATACACTCAGAGCTCATAAATTCATTGCTAAAAGTTCAGTACGACACATATAAATATTCATATATTATAAATTTAAAGAAACAAGCTATACAATAGAATTATATGGCGCACATTAGCTAATAATGCACGATTATGACTAAAATTCATAGAGTTAAAAACAATTAATTAACGAAGATTCCAGATGATCAAAAAGATTATTCTAAATTAAGAATGTTATTTAAAAAAATAAGCGATATTTCACGTAAAAAACTGAAAATACGTTTTGCCGCCAGATTTTCTGTAAAACCAATTAATACACTTAAATAGCAACATATAGTTGAGCTAGAAGGCCTGGTTTCGGACGTTGCTGTAATCAAAAGATAGTACAAACAAAAATATATTAGTGATGATTTTTCATTTATAACCATATATTTTTTGCTATTTGAGTGTTACTGGTTTGATAAGCCTTAAATTATTCGAAAATGCTCTCAAGAAAAGCGCGGCGCTTTCCACCAACCGCGTATGATAACGCACGAAGCGACACTCGCTCGCAACTTTCAATCCAAAAACTCGGAAAAAAGCAAAACAAAAGGAAAAGCAGAGCGGCAAACAAGCCGCGCCGATAGCGCACGCTGAAAAAATACTTTCTGTTCGTCAAAAAACGGGTCTATTGACCGAGAACTTGTGGCGCGCGAGTTAAAACAGGGACGCGACCCGTTGCATGCGCGGTGCGTAAAAAAGGTATACACCGTAAACGAACCAAGCAAAATCGTTATCGCGCTGGCGCAATATAGGTGGGGGCGAGCCGAGAGCCAAAAAAAGAGGAAGCATCAGACGAGAGAGAGAGAGAGAGAGAGAGAGAGACAGAGGGGCGGGGGGTACAAAAGCCGCATCAGAACCAGCGGAGGAGGACAAATAAAAAAAAACCAGAAATGCGCTCACTCGCCACGCTCTCGATTACCAATTTCCATCGCTACATAAATTAGCCGAGGTGCGATCGATCCCTCTCACCTTCACCCAAGGCACCTACGCGACTTTAGCTACGCGACGCACGGCGAAAAAAAAAGGTGGTCGGCAAGGAAGCAGTCGGACAGTCAAAGAGAGAGAGAGAGAGAGAGAGAGAGAGAAGGAGAGGATGGAAGCGCGCGGCGCGCAAACCTTTGCCGGTATGGATTTTGCTGTCGAGCCGCGTAAAATACGCCGGGAGGACGGGAGAGCGCGCGAAAAACCGCGCTCGCGCCACATCTGGCGATCTGTTAACGTTATTATAGGGGAGTCGCTTTCTCGCTCTGACTCTAAAGATATATATATATGTGTGTGTGTGTGTGTGTGTGTGTGTGTGTGTGTGTGTGTGTGTGTGTGTGTGTGTGTGTGTGTGTGTGTGTGTGTTTGACTTGCGCGGGCGAGATCAGGGCGAGCTGCGCGCGCGCCCCCGCCTACCAGAAACGGCAGGATAAATAAACAAGAATTAAATCTAGCGACTGTTCTCTCTTGGTATGGCTTCCTCCTCTCTCTTTTCCCAACTCATTTGCATCAGTTCGAAAGATAGTATTCCGCGGCGAAATTAGGGTACTTGTCCGTATTACCTTGGGTTTCCGAAGACACCTGACTTTGCTGCGTTACGATTTTCGTAAAAGATTGTATTGATTAATTGATTGTTTTGATACAATTATCTGTATAATACATTTTTCTACTCTGGAAAATATACACGTGGGCCTTAAAGATTACTCAATACCTTTTTTTATTTGTACGCCTTGTGTAACTGCGCGTGCAAAACATTTTTGTGCTTCTAGTCGTTTCATTGGATAGTTAGTGTGAAAATAAATGTGAGCATCTCTATTACATTTTTGCAATAAGTATAACTTAACTAGAACAATCAATAAATTAAGAGAAATTGTTATTATATAATTACTAAAAAATGCATGTATATGCATACATATAAATATATCATCAATATCAATATAATAATACCTAGTACTTTTAGAAATGATTTTTAAACCTTACAGAAAAAAATATTATTTATATACCTTTCGCATTGTATTTAATTTCTTTCTTTTTTCGTAATAATTCTACAAGAAGATATAAAATAAGAAACTAACCTACTCTGATTTACGTAGCTTGCAAAATACATCACACTTTAATTACGGCACATTTACTTTTCATTGCGATATTATAGTAAATACGGTAAGTGAAATGAACAAATTATGTTAAATATCATTAAATAAAAAAATCACTGTTTCTTAGTGCCATTGAACGATTGCATTGTGTGTAAAGCTTAATATGTTTACATTAGAATGTAATTTTTTTTAATATTATTTTTGAATTTCTTCATTTTAACGGTATCATTTAATAACGCGACGCATTATTATATGCATGCTCACTAATTTATACACGCAATCTATATTGTTCTAAATCGCGTCCCGCGCAACAGATTTGGATCGATCTTCGGTTTTTTCAAACTTTCGAAAGGCTTTGGGTAAATTTTCATCGAAATATCATAATATAATTGAATGATAAAATCCTTTTAAGAGCTTCGTATAGAATTTATAGAGTCCTTATAGAGTTTAAATAAATGGTATAATTAAATCCTTGGAAACCGATCGTAATCGATTGCAAGAATATAAAAGAACCCGAGTTGCTTTCATTTTATGAACAGTACATTGATTAATTTTAATCCTTTGTGTATTTATAATTTTTTTTTTTATAAGAATAATGAAGATAATTCCTTGCGCTTTTTATCAATTTTCCTCTGTTATACTCCAGTTATTTATGGCTAATTATATAATCGTTTTCAATATTCGTATATGTCCATAATTATTGAATAGGACTAATTGGCATATTCATTTATATCCCATCATTGTTGGTTGAAATGCAGGCGTCAGTTATCCCGAAGTGAATCGTAATTTTTTTCAAAAAAAGTATTATTCATGATTATAAGTTTTAATTTTAATTACTCGTTAATTAAAAAATTATAATAAAATAGACCTGAGCCAGAATGCTTTGAAATATCTGTGCCAATATTGTTATCCGGTAGCCAACTCGCAAAATTTACAAAACACCGATTTATTGAGTCCGATAATATAATTATCTCCTTGATAAGTTGATTGATGAATATTTCGTCAAAAATATTAACAGCTTAAATTTAGTATGCCATAGTGCAGGCGAAGAACAGGTCGAAAAAAATTGCAGTTATGCTTAGTAGTGAGTTAACGTTTAAGTTAATGCTTATTACATAACAAGTATTGTAATCAGAGTTAAGACTTTCAAGAAAGCGTCGTGGAGTTGCTCTCTTCAAATCATTGAAAAGGATTTACAGTGAAGGACTTCATTTTATTTACGTTTTCATTGTATTCTTGAACCTGCAACTATTAACACTCCAAGATTTAATTTATTTTAGAATATTGAAATAGCGAACAGTCACAAATAGTGGACCAACATGGGCGCGTCGCAAATATATTTTAACTGACCACTGTGCACAGTTACATTCGAGACACCCTGTATAGCCCGAATTCTATATATATACACATGCATATACCCAGCAGTTTAATCCCGGCAGTTAATCTTTTGAGAACTGCAGAAATAGCAGGTAATTGTAGCTCGGCGCCCTTTATACGCGTGTATACCTCGTAACTTCAATTGCAAACCTTCCTACTTTTACGAGCGGGCGAAGTTTATGAATGATATTAAATGTAATGCTTTATGACTTCGTACCGCGACGCGGGACTAACGATAAGAGATCCCGCGACGTTCAACCTCGATTCCCCTCCGCACTTTTTGCCCGGATTAATATTTACATCGACAACGAGTCGTGGAAAAAGCGAAATTTTCCTTCGGTCTTTCGCCGTTGAAGGATTAATTTCGTTCGACAGAAAAAGAGAGATCCCCGGATTTCCCATCTGCCCCGTCGTTCTGCCCTCGCGCTTACGGGCATCTAATTCCAGGATATAACGGAATGTTCGCTGCACCTCTCCCGTCGGCCGAACAACGCCATTAGCCTATATATAAAGCAGGATAGCCGGGGTAGGGGCGAGATACGGAAGCATCGGGATGGCGATGGCCCGAGGATGATGAAGGGGAGGGCGAGGGGGTATTAAGACGCGAAGGCCGGGGTGCTCGTCAATGCGCAACCCCGGCTGGGGAGGGCGGCGGCGGCGGCGGCGTTCTTCTTTCGATTTCGATGAAGGGAGTTTCGCGGGATCGTTTAATTTGGCCTAAGTGAGAGTCCAAGTCGATCGATCGCCGGGAGCTGCGCCCCTTCCACCCGAACCATTTAAAGCATGGACGGGGAAAGGGGGCAGAAAATGAGGCGTTCATATAAAGAAAAAAAACAACAACAAAGGAATCATTAAACTTCAATGGAATACTTTTCTTTCAATTTGAACATTTTATCGCATTCTATTATTCACAAGTTCTATGAAAATAAATACATTAATTATACAATCGCATTACGATTTTACTCGTTTGTTTTCAGTCTCAATTCTTATACTTCTCAATTATAATAATTAAACAAAAAAACTGTATCAATTGAATTTATGCGACTTTTTTATGAAAGAAACGTTTAAATGAGATTCCGTTTGATAAAACGTTGCAAAGTTCGTTAAATGGCGTAAAATAATGTACAATGATAAAAAGTTTTAATTTTACGAACAAATACTTTTATTCAATCCGTCTCTCTACACATTGATTTTGATTTCAAAAAATTTTGCATATTGAACTTAAATTAAGCCTTACATTTTTTCAATAACTTTTCTCATCTCAAGATATTGCTTTCCAGATTTTTTTGTGGCATATACTGATCAGGATAAGAAATTAGGTGAAATATATACCTCTATTGTAAAATTAAAAAAAATAAAATCCGGGTCTAAAATAAAGATTCCAATCAAGCATTACGATCGGCTCGGCCCTAATTCTTGCGCACTGCTTTCCATTCTTCGTCCCGCAATCGCGTAGCGTTAAAATCTTCTCCCCTACGTGCTTGTTTTCTCGCGGTCGAGGCAGGGGTGGCGAGGGATCAGACTCCCTTAAAAAAAAAAAAAAATAAAAAAAACAGAAGAAAGCAAACCAAAAAACTGACAGTGCAACACGGGCCAGGCGGATGCACGCGAACCTCCGATCAGCAGGTGGCCAACGTAGGACTGCTAGGGGCGGCCTCGGGGATAAGCGCCCTGCTGCCTACCGCTGCGCAGTGAGAGCGAGCGAGACAGATAGATGGAGCGATAGGAGGGGCGGGTGTGCACTGTCACGCAACTGCATGATTAATCTGGCCCCGGCAAGTTCGTTCGTGCTCTCGGTGTTTGAAGAGACGCCCGTCGTTCTTCGGAGCTCCTATCGGATCTTCGGTAGAATTCTTAGGGATTACCTGAAAAAAAAATTACGAGAAAATTGCGATTAAAATAAAAGGTTCGCGAGACCTTAGGGCAATTATTCTGTGAGCTTTGATATCAGCGATCGTGTAATGATTATTAAATGTCCATTTAATATGTATCAATGATCGGGCGAATGGCCAGCGGGAGATTGTCTACTGATATCGGTGGTCCTTCGTTCGTCGGTCCATCCATCTCGTTCAGTCTGACTATTATAAGAATACGGCTAGTGACGCTGCCTTTTTGATTTTCAGTACTCGCCTATGACTGCACTAATCCCGACATTCCTCGGACGAATTTGCTAAAGATCCCCGCGTCAAATGAAATTATCAAATGATATTGTCTTTCTGAAAATAAACGAATTTGATTTTTTTTTCTCACGGTCAGTCCTGCAAAAACCGTGTTGGAAAAAGGAAAATCAGAACAAACACGTTTCAACGCTCGTCTAAGCTTCTTCATTGTGCATTGCACTACTTTGTTTAATAAAACTTCCATGTGCGCAACCACGTTAAATGAGTTTATCAAACATTGCCGTCAGTTGCCAAGTGGCCTTTATTTTTAGAAAACAGTAGAGATGCAATAATAATGGATTTCATGAAGCCAGCACTGTACCGAGGATCAATATGTATTTTTAGCGTCCTGTTTCGTTCAATACTGAGAGGTACGGGATTCGATTACTTATACATAGCTCACATTGAATCTCTCGTTTCACGTACGGGTACATCCATGGTTTGATCGCGATTGGCAAATGTAACGGGAATCATAATATAATTTCACATACGTGTAATTATACAAATACACTTGTCATAATAATGGGGTTGAAGATTAAAATACGCTCTAGGCTCGGCTATGATAATTATTAAAATCTTGTTACTTTTAAAAGCATAGAATACAGAAACGTGCTCGTATCAAAATTGAGAGGGCTTGGCTTAACAATTTTATTCAAAAGCTTCTAAAGTTCGTGAATAAACGAAATTCATTAAAATCACTTTATACAGTGTAATGTTAGATTTTAATTTAGCTTATTGTTTTAATGGTGTAATTGTATGTTATTTGATTGCAAAATCAATTAACTGTTATTCTAACTACAATAATAAAAATAATATACAATAATAAAAATATAATAATACCGTTATAAAAAACGTGCATTTTTCCCCTTTTTAAAAATAAAATTTGATTTATTTAGTCCAAGGTATTTGGTACATATAATTTACACTTAAAAGTCAAGCCGACAATGAAACGAACGACAAATATCAAGTACGATTAATTTTCCACAAAGTACTCATTTAATTTTAATGTTTATAGTTTTCAAAGCACTGAAATGCATTGTTCTATTCACTCAATCTTAATAAATGACTAAATAGCCTGACTTTTATCTTTTATCATTATTTTTATCTATCTAACTGTAATTCTGTATACGATTGTCCTGCAAAAATAATTGGAGAAACAGGAGGGGTGGGGGTACTGAAAATACCGCGTTGCACATTTTCAGTATCCCATAGTGAGTATCACACTTACTGTATTATTTTCTTTACTTACTCTATCCGATTGTGTCAAGAAGTTATGTAGAATCTAACCCGTATATCATGAGGGTAAATAAATATTTTTTAAACCCCATTCGTACTAAAATCTTTCCATATTCAAGGTGTAATACTATATATGATTAGGAACGAACAATATCGGGTGAATGATACTGCAAAGTTTTATACTATTAATTTGATTTCTTCTTATTTTTGTATTAACATTAAATTTATTAGTAAAATTGTCAGGATAATCATCGAGTAATTTTTTTCGTCAATTTTTAACTTCTGCAGATAGCTTTAGTTCTTTCAAACTAATGATTTATTATCGAATCTAATTAGTATCAATATCTTACAAAATTTGATACCGTTTCTGATAAAAAAAAAAAAAATAGTAAGTAACCAAAAACGGTTTCTCCTATTACTTGATTATCGCGCCCACCATCTTCCGACCGTCCTCCCCTCCGACAACCTCCGAGACACCGGCAATCGTTGCCCCTCTCAATCTCTCTCTCTCTCTCTCTCTCTCTCTCTCTCTCTCTCTCTCTCTTTCTCTCGCTCGAGCCTCTCGGATGTTCCCGCGGAAAGAAGCTCGTTTGTCCAGAGGACGAGGTGCGCCGGCGGAGAGGGGGGGGAGGAGACGAGGCGGACCAGTCAGCCGCGATAGTATTTATCAGCGCTCCCAAAACGTATACCCCTCGCGCCCGCGCGGCCTCGGATAATGAGGCTGGCCGCGGGTCGGCGGCGGGAGAGGGGGAGGGGAGAGAGAGGTGCCGGTAGCGGAGGCCGGATACGCCGGCCTGTAATAGTCGAGCATCATGCATGCTCGCGGCCATGTTTCTTGTGCGTTAGACACGATTACGAGCTAAGTTTAGTCCGTGTACCCCCCTCCCCCCCCACACACACACCTACCGCCCGTCCACCCTCGTACTCCTGCCCCGTCCGTCTCCCGCGCCGGAGCCTCAGCGCGGGTGCAGAGGTTGTGCGCGTGCGCGTGCACCTGTGTCCGTGTATATACACGGTCAGAGGCATTATTATTGCGCGCGGCGGAGCCGGGGCCGGAATTTCGCTTCCTATTTCGTGTTTATGAAAGCGGGACTCGCCTCGTCCCACGGCTCCTCAACCAAGTGGAAGGGAGAGAGAGAGAGAGAGAGAGAGAGAGATAGAGAGAGAGTCCGTCGAGTTATGGTCTCAGGTGCATGCGGCGCCGCGCCGCCCGCGGGTTATTATGCGGCTGCGGCGTGCCGGGCGGCGCGCGCGCGCGTGTACACCAGAGGCCGGACGTGCGAGGGCTGTCGAGCCTCTCCCCCCCCCTCTCACTCTCTCTCTCTCTCTCCGTGTCGCGTTCTTGCCAGTTAGGGAAATGTGCGCCGAGGAGAGGGTATTTGGAGGGGGGGGGGGCAGAAGGCTGTTCGGGAAATCTGGAAAGACGAGTATGGGACTGCTCCGTGAGAGTTGGGTGATTGAGCGCGAAATAGGCGGGTCTGGTTCACATGCCATTTTCATATAGATACAGAATTTTTAATAAAAAGTTACTCGATTTTTAAGGGATCGAGGCGAGCAAAAAGTAGAACTATTAAAAGTTTCTTTTTATTTCGCTTATTAGTGATAGAAAAAATAAATACTGCACGAGAGTGAAAAATCAGAATTTACAATTACAAACTGAGTATCACAAATGAATGACTAGAAATCCGTTGAAATTATCCGAATGGCTACAAAGAAGTACAAAATTGAATGGAAATTATTAAATTGAACATCCAAGATAATTGACTACATAGAGAAAAGAGACATAATTACTCTCTTACATTAATTAAAAAAGTGTAAAAACTACTCACGAAATATCGAATTTTCTATTTCTCAGACCTACAGCTTTCTACTTGTTTATAGATAAAACTACTCTGTTTTCTTACTTTTTTTTGGGTGTGCTGCACTCTAATGAGAATACTCCTGCCTCGAAGCAAACTTTTTTCTTTAATATTTACTTACTAGACTACTAACTACGCTGATGACAAGAAATAACGGTGCATTTGGAAGTATATGTTTTGAGTGGAATATATACACTCTCATTGCCACACATATCCAAAGATTCAGAATGAACGATATTATAAAGATTATTTAAAATTGTATTTTTGGATCATTATATTTACGAGATGTTATGCAACGAGATTCCAATTATATAGTTAATAATATGTTTGACAAATCATAATCTTTGTAATAATGAATTCTCATTTAAGTCGTATTCAGGGGTTATCTTAAACGCCTTACCGCTATATTTGTCAAAGATAAATATTCTTTATCAATGTCCATATAAAAATATGAGTCAACACCGAAAACTTTTATTTTCACATTTCTCGATTTCTCAAAGCACAATGGATGAAAATTAAAAATACTATGCAACAAAATATAATATACAGTACATGATATCTATGAAACGTTAGAATATATATTTTTTCTTTTATCAGGTATTGTAAATCGCTAAGTGAAAATACGAATGATTTGAAAAAGCATTTGGGATCAAGTAGTAACAGTCTGCGTCGCGCAGACATCAACACATATCGACCCTTGGCCGCGTACGTGAAACAGAACCTGTGCCTCGGACGCAGCGCCGCCAGTTATACGCCCTGTAACAGCCAGCGACACCCTGTATTTAACCGCCACCCCCGCCCCCTCTCTCTTCTACCAGCCGCCAGAATTGCGCGAGGCGCGCGTTCTTTTCCCGCGGATATCCTCGCCCGCGTAGGCGCCTAAAAGCACACAACACGCGCGGCAGCGCGTTCTTCGCGCGCAATCTCGTCCGATCTCGCGCCTCCACCACCACCCGACGAGAAGAAACGCGCGCCGCGTCTGGGCGAGGGATAGAGAGAGAGAGAGAGGGGGGGGAGGTTGGACGGCATGGGCGCGAAAGCCCCATTTATACAAATAGTATTATGGAAAACTCGCGAAACTCCGTGGGAGCGAGCGCACGTGCGCGCGCCCGCGCGGTTCTCTTCATAAAGTCGTAACTCGGAGCGCGGTAACCCGTGCTGCCGGCGGCATCCCCTCCGTCCCGCTCTCCGTCTCACTTCCACGCGCGGCGTAACATTTAAAACCATTTCCGCTGGCAGCGCTGCCAAGAAGACGCGATAGCGAGAGAAAGAGAGACGGACATCGAGGGTATCAACCGTTTTCCCTGGCCGAGGTATCTGAGCTTGCTGTGTCCTGTGCCGCTTTGTTTTCAGAAAATTATCAACGAAACATATGTTTTTTTTGTACTACCCAGCCTCTGCCGTTTGTTCAATCGATTTTAAATCGATAAGATACCTTTAGTTGGACTGCAACTGGAATTTCCAATAGGAGTTCCAATTCGATTCAAATTTTTAACTGCGAAAAATCAAATGGTAAAGTTTTCAAAGGAAATGAACATTAACGATTAATGTACTGTTAATATCTATATATGTATAATAAACAATTCGAGCAAATGTACTTTTTATTTATGCCTGATCACACGCACGAACTTATCATTTCCGATCTCGAGTCGAGCCCACGAAAATTCGTTAAAAAAATCAAATTGTAAATGAAGTTAATGGATTCGATTGACAAACGGCCTAATTGCATTAAACGCGTTTCACGAATCAACAGTACGCGAATTATTACGTGTACGCGTACCGGCGCGAGGCAGATTATTCGCAATGTACACGGACCGCGATATTTACGAAAAGTAATATATATATATATATATATATATATATATATATATATATATATATATATTGCAGTAGTTTTTTTAAATCCACGATATTGCCCACTCGTGTGCTTCGGACTACGACGAATTATTTGAATTAACGTTGATGGATCAGTTCGTTCCGTCGAAAATCCAAATAAGCTGAGAAATAAACATATTATCAAATGTTTACAATTGAATAAAGAAAATGTAAGCTAGCTCACAATATATATATATATATATATATATATATATATATATATATATATATAATCTCATAAATTCTATATGAAATTTTATTTTCAAGCAATTATTATTATGCACTTGATTCCTACCCTTTTTTGAGAATGAAATATCTAAACAATTATACTTAACGATAACAATTATTTCATACTTGTTCAGTCCAAAAAGCCCTTCGTTCCTACAGACTCCTAGCGTCATGATATAAATTTAAAGAATTTTTAAAAATGAAGAAAAAAGTAATAATTTGTTTTCTTTTTACCCTGACATAAACTACTAAAGGGCGCTATTTAAAGTATTTCTAAGTATTGCACATCGTACACCAAGTGGAAATTCAGGCCGTTACCAACAATTTATCGATCAAATTGTTATTCGATGGAGTATTTCGAATATTTTTCCGGAAAAAGTTCGCCGAGCCTGTATATGCCGTGCGTCAAAGCTTTTGTCTGTATTTATATAGAAAAACTCGATGCGGTCTGCCTCGTTACCTTTAATTAGAAAATTCATTGAATTCACTGTTGATTTGATTAAAAGGTATGATGCGTACAGACTATAAGAACTTTTGGACGAGTAAATAAATAATTATTAGCCTCTCTCTCTCTCTCTCTCTCTCTCTCCTTCACTAATAAAAATAGTCGAAGTCCTGATTGGTTTGTTGGATAGGAATACAAATTTAATGCTCAACTTGACTTAAAAATTACTGAGATGACAAATAGTCTAAAAATCTAATTTCATGACACTTTCAACTCAATATCCAATAAAATCATCTTGATATCCAATGAAATTAGTGTTTTTAAAAAGCGGACAGATGAAATGAAATCTGATGAAGCAGATCTGAGCATGAATTTTTGATATATCTACGCGATCAGATAATATAATTGCTGCTGTGTTACATAACTACTAGATAATTATATCAAGCTTCTCCCCATAATTTTAACTAAATAATACACCTTTATTGCAACATTTAATGTAAAACATAACATATTCTTTCACTCCACTTAAGCCTCATCTTTTATTTTCTCATCCTTAATTTAAGATTTTCATTTTTATCTTTCACTATTATTCTCAGTTATAATAATTTATAAAAGAATTGTAAAAGTTAATTTATAAAAGAAAAATTTAATAGATGATAGTGAGCAGTTGATGATTCTCCGCAATCATACACTACTGAAGCTCTGAGAATGAGACTTGCTGAGGCTCTCCTATTTTCTCACATGGAGCATTGTTCCACTGTTGTGTGTTAGCTACTTTATTAGAAATTAGACACAGGCTTTCAGTTCTCCAAAACTCCTGAGTGCTTTATGTGAAGAGAATGAGGAATATGTCTCTCCTCATATAGGCTATCATTGCGATGTCAGTGCAATCATTCTACAATATATACACAATATTTTCTGGCCATATACTCTACTAAAATCACGGATGGAGGTATTTTTTCCAGATATATCGCCAGATATTCTCGAAGAAGGAGAACAAAAGAACTTATAGATCCCTCAGGCTGCGTACTGAATTTAGCTGAAATTTGAATGTCATACTTACCAAAGCTACTTTCATTTTTATAATATTCAGTGATTGATATAGATAGATGAGATTCGCTGATATTATATTCTTACAAGTTTGAAAGCATTCTTTATATACTCTATCATTATTTATTCTATACTATGATTTTTACTTTCGTTTTATATTTTACGCATGCTATTATGCTTTGCATCGTAGAAATGCAAATGAATCTACATCTATTATCTATCTTTGTTTCGTTCAGGCTCGCACCTACACGCTCCATAACTACCCCTTAAGTATTAGGAGATTAACTTGTTAGCGCCAGGCCGTTTGAATATTCGGGATGGGGTGGTACATTAACTTTAGGCGAGAATGCGTCAATAGTATTCTAACTCCGCCTTCCCTACAATATATTTTTCTTAATATATTTAGCATAATTCAAACGATGACATGGATAGACATGCCTTTCGTCTGTTAACGCATATTATAAGAATTTTACTTCGGAAGGGGTATGCGTGAAAACTGCTATTAGAAGAAAATTAAAAAAGCAGTAATTTTAATAAACTTAGATAACACTTTTTTGTTATTTCCACCCTAGAATGCCTGCGGTACTCCTCAGCAAGATGACAGATGGTCAGATCTTTGTACTATACTTGTTCATAAAGGACGAAAGTTATCGTTAATATATATGACGATATAAAATTGCTTATTACATATGTTATTATAAAATAATATAGTGATTTTTGACTACTAGGAACTTTGATAATTTTCTCTTTTTCTTTTTCTACTTTCTACCAAAGTACTGTTGAATAGAATCAGAATCTTCTAATAGAACTTTTAATTTTTCAAACACGTTTTCTAAAAGTTTTAGAGCTTTCTTCAAAAAACGATTTTTTGCTATATGTATCCCAGACGATGGAAGTTCAAAAAAAGAAGAAGAAAAATTGAATTTAAGAATAGGAAACAATTGTTTCAAAATATTTGACATAAAATGTGACATACATAATTAGATATGTGTTATTGTCATTTACTTATCAATAGAAAACGCTCCAATTCTGCTTAATTTTAAATTAAAAAGAACTTTTATTTAACAATTAGTAAAATCTCGCGAAGAAAAACAAAGAGCACAAAGGAAATACCAGTCATGCAAGCGGCGCGGATTCATTAAAGTCGCATAATTAAGTCCGGCAAAAATTTTCCAAAGTAAACCAGAGGGAGAGAGAGAGAGACAGAGAGTGAGTAAGAGATAGAGAGATATGGGGAGGGAGAAAAACGCAAGAAGAGAAAACGAAGAAGGATAGAGAGCGAGAGGCGGTTTCGACGACGAGTAAACTGAAACGAAAATTTTATGCATGAGACTTTTCAACACTTCCCACCTCTGCTCCCACCACCTCCCTCATCGTTCCGCCTCCCTCTCACCCTCCCCCCTCCTCGCATAACGATATGCCGTAACTAAAACTTTAATCTGCAAAGAGAAAGTTCCGCGGACGTGGGCTCGCTCGGCATCCCGTTCCTCCCCCTCCCCGCCTTCCCACCTACGCCGGCGCCCCTCGCTCGCCGTTCTCCCCCTACTGATAACAAAGAGAAAACTCACCCCTGGTAAAGTCCGCTTCTCATGCAGAGCGTTCTGGGCGCTGATTGCACTGTCACGGCTGTAGTAGGTCAGAAACGCGCACCCTGAAAGGCAGAAAAGAAGGTTAATAAAAAAGAAGATGAAAGAGAAGAGGAAAAAAGAATGCGGGAGTTGTTTCTTTATTATATGGGTGCTGCTTAATCATTTTTTCCAAGCGGAGCCTCGTCGCCCCTCCCCCGACCCTTCCCTCCCTTGAACTCACTAGGAGAACACGGCGAGGAGGAAGGGGTAATTCACTTAATGAGTCCACGCGCAGACTTGGCAGGGTGGGGAGAAAGGTAAAGCAGGATTATTCGCTGAGCTGCTGCGCCTTCTGATATCGTTTCGGCAATACATTGTATATATATATATAGGCGGCCTTTTTATTTGACGCGCTCTTTCTTCTAAATGTATATATGTGTACACCGATCTCTGTCTATATAGTAGACGCTTGCAGGTAAATAATATTGGATGATAGTGGTAAATAACGTATGTGGATATTGATCGGTAACCTGCTTGTGGTCTCTCTATAGCTATGGGAAAAATTTTTCTTCCTTAGAAATTGATTGTAAGTGATGAAAAAATTAAAAAGGGCTTAAAAAATTGGCATTTTAAAATAATTATTTTAGGTCAAGATAATGATTTGTTTTATAATATTTATAATTAATATTATAATTATATATCATTTAATCTGAAATATAAATCTAGCATACACATTTTAAAAAATCTAAAAAAAAAAGAATATATATATATATATATATATATATATATATATATATATGCTGTGACTTATTATATTTCTAAAAACACTAAAGAAAACATTCGAAATCCATATAGAATATTTATAATCGCATTTCTTATAAGGAATATAACATAGAAAACTCACAAAACCCTAATAAGTTGTAAATGACGTGTTTTAAATTATATCGACTTTTGTCTACTTTCTTTATGTCTTCTTGACCTAAATAATTGATAATATGTAATTGTAAGTATCTAATAATAATAAAAAAAAATATTGAACGGAAGGTATGAGTGCTTATGCTGTACAATTTGTCCGAGTCCAAGGCAGATGCTATTGTATCTATCACAAATGATAACAGATACAAACTGAAAAAATTTAAGGGTTTAAATGGAAGGAAACACATAGTAACCTCAACGCGAAATAGTGTCTCATCAGTTTCGTCTTATCAACTATACTATTTTATTCTCATTCCATTTCTTTTTACTTATAATTATATTCTAAACCCTTACGTAATATAGTATTTTACGTATCGTGTTAAATATTACTTGTTCCTTAAGTTTAAGAGATGCATATTCAAATAACGAAAAAATAATTTATAAATAACTGAATGACTTGTAAAAAAAAAAATGAAAAAATTCCTTCAATTTTTGCTACAAACTCGAATTACTCGTCGGTTTCATTACAGTGAAAAGGTAAAGTAATGTTTAAAAAAAAAACTCTCGTCTACCGAGCGAAAAACGAGATTATGCAATAATTATAGGACATTTATGAAGCAGTTGCGCAAGCTCGTAAATATAACTTCCGACGCTCTGCCTTCAATTTCAACTGACAGCAATCCGCGATAGTTCTAATTATTTTTACGAAGGTTAGCTAAACAGAGTTTAGCCTAACAGATTAGCTACTGCCCCTCCTCCCCCTTCGGCTTCGGCATCCCATCACAATTTCTGTCGTACGACGTACGAACTTGTAATACTCGACTTGTTCTTGAAAAGCTTCTAGTCGTAATTTAATTTTGAAAAAAATATAGCTTTACATAATTTAATTACCAGTCGATTTTTGTAGATAAACTGTGTGAGATTTACATCAAGTTTCAAAAAATTAAATAAATAATAAGTAAATTTAGAAATTAAGAATATAATTATACTTATAAAACGTTATCATGTACAAGTTTAAAAAATCATATATTGAAATTGTAAAAAAGAATTAAGTATTCGTATCAATAACTAATGAAATGAATATCAGGATAAATATTATTTAATATAGTTTCGATTAAAGATCAAAGTATTTATGGTCTATTTGAATGTAAAAAAGATAAGTCATTGATTTTTTGTCTTATATTTAATGCATACGCTCTAGATGGTAGTGATTAGTTAACCGGTCACTTTAGAATCCCCCTGTCAGTGAAATTCTGCAGTCGATAATCTCTCGATATTCTTCTCGGGCTCTCCCCTCCGCCCCTTTCCCCACTCCATCTTCCCACTCCCTCTATCTATCCATCTCCCCTTATCTCTATATAAAATCCGGCTTAATTGCTGTCGTTTCGGCACGAATGCCACAGCCAATCGCTTTCCTTCGCCTAATAACGGTCCGTGCATTACTCTCTCTCTCTCTCTCTCTCTCTCTCTCTCTCTCTCTCTCTCTCTCTCTCTCTCTCTCTCTCCCTCTTAGTCTTCCCATATTCTGTTCTTTCTTTCCTGTCCGTGGGAAGGCGCATTTTTCTCCATCCGGCGCTCTCTTTTTCCTCTCTGATGCCCACATACGAGAGCCGACCTCCAGCGCGCTACGGCGCAATTCGCTTCTTGTGTCCTTTCCAGAACAAAGCGGGATTACGATTTTAATGGGAATTTTGTAAAAAAGAAAAGGAGAAGAGCAGGAGTTCGTTCCAACGATTTGTTCGTTTTCATCCCTTTTTTTTTCTTGCTAAAGTAAAAAAATTTGAAATCCATTTCTAAAATGCTCTGGGATTTTTGAGTTACTAATATTTCACGGAACGCTTGTACTTGAATGATAATATAACACACGAGAAATTCAATAAAATAATTATTTATATCATTGAATATTGCTATAAATCGAAGTTAATTTTTCGAATAAATCATTTGGATCTTGTGCACAAGCTGTCGAATACAAAGAAACAATTACTACATGAAATATTCTAATAAACTATCTATCACTGCAATTCTGCTAATTGTATGATACAATTCGATCATAATGAAAAGAGCGACCATCAGACAACGCGTTGCCAATCTCATATGTGCTTATACACGAAAATAAAATAACAATATTTGCGAAGATTGATGAAAAAAAGTTGTACATAATTAATTACATATACATATTATATTATATACATACATACATATTATATACATATTAATACATAATTAAAAAGTATAACTTTTTAATTATGTATTAATTTAAGATATTTTCTTCTCTTCTATTGTTCAAATATCGATGTCACACAATTATCCATTACGAAGAATAAGGTAAAACACTGATTTTTTTCTGCATATTGCTAAAAATAAATAGAGCTGCCTGTCAAGGGGATGACTCAAAATAACCCAATAACGCGCTATCTATACGTCAAGTTTTCGTAAAGCCCGATTGGAATGCAGTAATTAGTATGCAGAATCGCCTTTTTACGTTTGGAAAATCGTAATTGGAACTTCGCCTGGTGATAATGGCGTACCGAGGTCGTTCTTTTTTAAGATATTTTTTATAGGCATAGTCAATCGTAAATAAGACTACTACATGAGATTATTGAAAAAATGCCATTTCCGATGATTCATATACATCTTAATTCTTTTTTGTTTTTCTTTCAACTCTGATAGAATATAGTCATTTAGTCATTTGGAGCAATTAACAAACAAAAAAAAAATAGCAACTTCCAGAGTCAGATCCTATATTAGAGTTAATTTCTTTCGTTTGACCGAAAATGATTCATCATGTCGAATAGCACATGTCAATATATGCATGACAGGGTCGAATCGACTATTTCAAAAAGACACAGAAAAAACGGTACAAGAAAAACATTTACGTTTATTCCCGAAGAAAAAAAAAACAAAATCACCGCCACCTTATGAACGAGCGGAAAAAGCAAAATTTTCACAACAGACCCCTCGGTCGCGTGCGCGCGCGCTCCTTGGCATTTATCAAGGTGGCGCGAAGCGCGCGCATCGTATAGCCGATAAATCGCTGAACGTGCGATAAATTCCAGAGGAGAGAGAGAGAGAGAGAGAGAGAGAGAGAGAGAGAGAGAGAGACATAGAGAGACAGACAGAGTGTGGGAGAAAGAAAGCGTACGCTAGGAAGGCGAGACACGAAGAGTGGAGCGTAAAAGACTTTTCGTGCGCTCTTCGGCTCTCGGACAAAACCTATATTTATTACCGGTAGTTAAGCGGTACACACGTTTCATTTTGTAACCCCATCCGGATACCTCTATATCATAAGGGATAGAAGGGATCGCCTGCACCCGTTGCCAGGCTCCTTCTTCGAATTATTATTTTTTTCTTATTCTCGCTCTCTCTCTCTCTCTCTCTCTCTCTCTCTCTCTCTCTCTCTCTTTGTCGGTAGACTAAGTGCATAAAACCCACGGGATTCGCCCGAGTTGCGCGGGGCGAATAGCAATGGAAAAATAATTTAATGAAACGAGAAGATTTTAATAGAGACGGATAATGCAATTTCGCACGGCAATAATTGCTTCTGATCCTAAGTTGACGTAAGTAATGGATACAATGCATCTGGGCGCACTCCATTAATTATACGAGAATAAATATTTTATTGCCTCGGGTGTTCGTTAATTAATCGGCGTCATCGTTTTTTCAACTTGTTGACTCATTCCGAATTCAGCGGGCATCGGGCCTTCCACATACTAATTATGTAATTAACACGGCCCGTCGCAACAACAACAATATGATTTGAATAATTGTGACGGACCGAGTTGAAAATGCATCCCGTCTTGAGATATCGAGAGCCGGAGGGTACGATTGAGATTACGCAACGCGCGGACGTCGCGGAAATGAAGCGAAAATATATGCGTACATGTAGAGGAATATTCGAATTAACTTCTGACGTTTGCATCTTTAATTGAGATCAACAAATTTAAGCTATGATCGAAAAATATTTAAATAAATCAATATATTTTCTATTTTTCACACACACACACACACACACACACACACACACACACACACACACACACACATGTATATATATATATATATATATATATATATATATATATATATATATTATATATATATATGCATTTTTTTATATTACATAAAACTTTAGTGACCACACGAAATAGACAGACTTTGAAATACTTATCTTAATAATTTAATTTTTTAGTAAAGTCTAAGAAAACAATTCATTGAGGAGTAATAATAATTTATTTGAGTAAACAAGTAATAATTTTTCCTGATGACTTTTTTAAACTACGTACTACACTACTTGCTCTGAATACGTTATTGGGTATAAAATTATACATATATGGTGGGTTCTTAAATTTTTAATAAATAGATTATGTTTTGCAAGTATTTCGTCTAAACGATAATAGTACACTAACGTTAATTTGCATCGTAGCATGAAAAAGTTTATTAAATCAACCGGTCTGCGAAAAGTTTTGCCGGACAGTTGATAATTACGATGTGTTTTCAGAAAAGCCGACATTTAAATTACAATCGATATTTTCTGAACTGTCGACAACAGAGACTCGCGAATTAATCCTGCGCGAAATACGTGCGCGTTTAAGTAAATTCATTTAGCACTGCTTGCGACGAGGCTAAGCGCATAGTTAGAATATATTTTCTGACACGCAGCACAATTATGACTATTGTAAGCGATCTTTTTTTTTTTATCACACCTGTTGCATACGACCGTAACGATCCCCACAGTACTGATGAATTATAGGAAAATTATGGAAAGAAGGCGTAATTTAACACTGAAATAAATAACTGAAAAAAAATTGCGTTATCATTGCATCATAGACGCCATTAGCCAGCTTCTAAAGGTCTCGAAACCTTTGAATAATGATAATTGATTAGAATCCTAAGAAAATCTTTGAACAATTTTTATCTTCGAAGCCGTCAAGAACCTTGTAGACTATGTTATTAACCTTTCTCTCTATGTTTACGTAAAACAGCAAATATATCTTCCAATCTCTTTGTTACAATACGACGAGTTATTGAGGCAAAGTAGAAACAAAAATATATCTTTAACGAAAAAGAAGATTTTTCGATTTCACAGAATACTTTAGCTGCAGCCTTGATCTTCCGCGTAAAAAAAAAACGAAACGAAACGTCACTATTTAACAAATTGAGACTCTTAACTGTGACAATGCCTTGTTCAAATTTCAGCGCAACGAATGAACAACTTGCGTACCGCATAAAGCCTCCTTTCTTTCGTTAATGTTTTACTTTACAACGAGAATTTGTAATATTTGTGGTCGACTCGCGCGAAATCAATATTTTCATAATCAAACATCTTATTTGCTTCCGCGCCGCATTTTCGCAGACCAATAAGGAAGTAATTTTCATATCCTGAAATATCAGAAAGATATATAGCCTGGGCAATATTCATCTCCGGGCATATACTCGTACTTTTACTTATATATATATACACCATCCGACCGACGGAGCCAATGATCCGTACCCGCACAGTTGAAAAAAAAAGAAAAAAGGAAGGAAGACTAAAACCGATCGTCTGCCGAGTAGCATCACTAAATCATATATATATATATATATATATATATATATATATATATATATATATATATATATATATAGAATCGCGACAGCGATTTGTATTTTAACTTCGGTGCGCCTGAACACGGAGATGCGCAATATAGCGAGAATGGCTGGCGTCTTGGACAATTCGATCCTTGCTCGCGAAGAGAAATCGAGTCGAGAAATAGTAACTCTATTAGATTTTTTTGCGACAGAAAGTTCTATGGGGTTCGAACGGAGGAGGGGACGCTCACCTCTTTTGCCAGCTACGTATATTTATTGAGCCGATATTTCTTCCCGCTTATATCGATGTCACGCGTTGAGATCCATAAATCAATGTTGTAATTAATGGATATTTTGAATTGGTTCAATATAACGCAGAATCCTGCTAGTTTTACTTAACGATCTATCGAATCTTAGAATATATTGTAAAAATTAGGATAGCTAGAAACAGTTAAAAAAAAAATATTGGCAAAGGACAATCTGACAGCTCACTTCATCACTTAGTCACTATGATGGAGCCTAATCGGCTCGAAAGATAAATGTTTCAGGCTCACCGTAGCCATAATAACTTTTATATGAAAGATTTTACAGTGGTGATAATAAGCAAGGAAAATTTGACTGTTCTAATAGGAGTGTAAGATAAATGAAAAGATTTGATAGTTTATTAAACTTACATTCGACATGAGTATTTTTATTTTTAAGTCTTGCATAAGCAAATATAGTTAAACTGTCATTTTCATGTCTCTTGAAAAAATCGCATATTTTTCCTATATTCTACGTAGATACGGGGGATTTTTTACGATTTTTTAAATGCGACACCCTTTTTATCCCACCATATGTAGAGCATGAGCTCATTTACGTCAGTATTTTGTATGGGTGTCGTTTGGCCGGGCTCCGGGTTTTGTATATAATTTTCTGCGTTTAGAATGATCATAATAAATACATTTTTCATCGGCAGTGACAATACGATTCGAAAATGATTTATTTTGATAACGTTACAGCAACATTTCAGATATGTAAAATCGCTGTTCAACGTCTCTCGGCTTCAATTCGTATGGCGCCTAGTTTCCAACCTTTTGAACGAATCCCAATGCTTCTGGGCAGAAGGAATCCTCTTGTCGCGTGACGCCTAATGATGCAACAATTTCTTCTTGAATTTGACACGCCTCCTTATCCAGTATATTGTCTGATTCCTCTTTATCAAAATTCTTCGGCTTTCTGGAGCGATTCTTGCCTTCAACTTCAAAATCACCACCATTGAACAGTTTCAACCACTCGCGGCACGTCGATTCACGAATAAGTACACCGTAACTTCACCATAAGTTTCCAAAAGCAAACGCTAGGCTTCAGCAGCACTTTTCCTCATATTAAGAATGGAAGTAGCGCTTCCCGCAAAAGACGTTGATTTTCCTGGAAACTTGCCATGGTTTTCCTCGATAAAATAAACGACACCGAAAGAATTGCTCAAATATAATACTGCAAAGTTGTTGACAGATACACAACCTAAAATATAACACATGAGGTCTAAAATTTTTGCCCGTGCTGCACTGGTGACGCCCTTTTTGTCAAACGCTGGAAACTTATATAAATTAAGCTAACCCTATATATAATTCTTTTTTAAAAATAAATGTCATCATTGTTTTCAAAATGTGGAGAAATATTTACAGCTATACTTTTCGTGGGAAAATTCCGAAGAAATTCTCAACGTCGTCCTCCAGCTACGTAACAACGCGTTCGGCCGCGCCTCGTTCATCCGCGCACCTCGCCGTAGCAAATCGACGTCGTGCAAAGTCAAGTCAACCTCATCTACTAGCCGGCAGTTTTGCATGTGCAGGTATCTGTGTATATATCCGTCCGTATGCCCGCCCGACTAATAATTTCATAAAGCGTGGCACGAAAATTTGCCAGGTTCTCTAGCTCTACTGCGTATTCGGCGCTTTCTTTGCAGCCGCCGCTGCCTCATGTATGTATATGGGTAGTCGAAGAGATAAAAAAAGCCTTCCGCGGTGACGAGAGATTTAACGAGACGTAAATTTCGGTATATTATTCTTCAGTTCCTGATGTAGATGTGTCTGCGTTTGTTTATAGATCGCTAACGTAGCTAATGAATATATATATATATATATATATATATATATATATATATATATATATATATATAAACAGAGCGACATCAGAGTCTAGCATTTGCTTGGATCTCACACGTACGCCTGACAATCGGGATAAAATATGGATTTTATGGAAAAACTCGAGAGAGAGGATTGGAGATAGTGCGTAAACCTACGACAAAGTGTCTCATCACTCAATTTTGTACAATGTAGGAAAATGTTGCATGTTTACATCTGTATCAAAAATAATAATTAAAAAGTTAAGTTTCTATATAATGCAAATAGAATAAAATGAACTTAACTCTGGTAGAATTAGAAAATATTGGTTATTTATACGTATGACAATTGAGCCATTGATCTAGAGGAATTTTGAAGTTTGCCAAAAAATATACAGTTTTGTAATTGTTTATGAAAATTAAAAATCTTTAGTGAAAAGACCAGGTGTCATACATCTATCGTCAATAACAATACAAATTATTAACAATCGATAAAAAATGCCTAACCGGTTTATTTCCAATAACTGGATATTAAAATTTTAAAACCATCATTAGCAGAACATTAAAATTTTCAACTATTTTCGTTTTACAGTTTAGATGAATTGTAGATTATTCTTTGTCCACTTACACTTAAATATTTTATGAATGTTGTTTTCAGAGCATTAAACATGATATAAGATTTTTATCAAAATTTGGATAATTAGAGTAGTCATAACACTAATGTTTTAAAAGTTATGGAAAGGGAAAAGAAATTTGACAATAGAAATCTGGTGTCAAATTATTTGTTTGACGCCAGAGGTAAGATATTATATTAGAGTAATAATATCGTACTTGTTGATGTAGAAATTACTCAACTTCTAACAAAAATAGATTTTATTGCATGAAGACAATGACGTTGGATCATCATCGAAGCGTCATGTATATTTTTATAGATTTTTTATATGTTTTTATTTATTTTTATCACTTCTTATTTATGTCACTTTTTGTGCAATTATCCCAGTATTTATTGAAGCAATCAATGTATTTATATATAAAACGTCAACATCTATTACATAATATTAATTACATCGAGCGCGCAGCGAATCTCCAATCGATTACATACAGATCAGTCTTTTAAGCCGACGACTAATATTGCCTTATACGAAAAACTCTATATAATGGACTGAACGGCAATTCTCTACCTGTGAAACCGTCGTTGGAATTGGGAGAAAATAGAAGAATCAAAATAATTCATACTAATTTAGATGGGAATCAGTTTTTGTCTTATAAATATAGCCGGCTCCTTTGCAATAAAATGAAAAATCATTGAGTGAATCCAAGTTTAATGATTGGCATACCTGTCTCCAATCTCCTTTGATGTTTCAATCGTTGTAGTCAATTAAACTAGTCATATGAGGTTACATAAAAGTAAAGAAAACTTGCAACTTTTTGCAATTTTGCGGAATTTTATTACGGCATATGGTTATTATAATATATTATACTAAATTCATAAATATTTTTATCGGTTTCATTTTTATTATTATAATATATTATAATATTACGGTATATTATAATTTTATTACGGTAATAAAATATTTTTAAGAAAAAAAAGTGCAAAAAATATGAAATTTACATAATTATTATATGCATTACTATAAACGAAGCATGTTTATATTGATCTAACTGAAACATCTGGAAATGAAAAAAAGGAAATTTCATACATACTCGATTAATGAACTCGACGGAATGTTCGACTTGTATTTAATCTATTTCCAGTACATGTCGAAATAGTAGATGGTCGACGGATATCTCGCTGGTATTGCGCTAAATCAAGCAGTACGTATAGCAATTGCAGTTAACTGCGACTGGTGTGAAGAAAATACGTTTTCGAGACCAACGTTAAGCATAAAAAGCAACGTAAACGATGATCGATATCATTATGATGATGTTTAACCTCGCCTACATATTCAAGGTCTCTTCAAGATCGTTGCAAATTTGAACGTAGAATAAAGTACGTGAAAAAAATTAATTAAGTAGACAAAGTCAAATGATTCTATTTTTAAAATAAACGTATAGGTGCAATAATTGTTAATAATTGGAGTTTCGTGGGGTTGCACCCAATGCCGAGCAAAGTCGGCGGACGTAATGCTTACTCGCCGTCTGCGAGCTAAATTTCTTCCAAGGAATATCGTTGCAATTATCAGCTGATGAAAGATTACGTATCTCCGTCAAGGTCAAAGTCAATGTCAGCATGAGATGTATAGATTTGATTTCTATATCGACTATCCGTGCGTTTCAATACAACAGCTCCTCTAACACGCTGCTCGTCCGAGTTGGTGATTTCCGAGCACCCTGTACTTACATAAATATAATAATCAATAGGATCTTCAGAAAACGACGAGAAAGGCGCAGAAAAGGATTGGATGATAAACACGATCTCGCAGAGACGTGCCCGTAATTTAATTAAATATTTCTCTTTTTCTTGCTCTGTTAAAAGTAGTAAAATACAATTTTTTTTTGTTTTTTTTTTTTTTTTACATCGCACGCGATCGCGCGCGCGAACCAGAATCGGGCTGAATGAAAATTAAAGAGCCGACTTAATTAAGAGACCGTGCCTTTTTCAACTTTTTTTTTTTATTTTACACGAGCTAGAATTCAACAAAAGCCTGAGCACGGATATATAGGTATACATGGCGGGAGAGCGCCACGGCGAGGCTTTAACGCGCGAATGCACGTGGCTTTTTTTTTTTTTTTTTTTTTTTTTTTACTTCTGTGTCTTTTTTTGCTTTACAGGCCTTTTAGTCGGCTCTCTCGCTCACGCTCCCGTTCTCGCTCGCTCTCGCTCTCGCGCAGGTGCATGACGCGGCGAGCATGTTTTACACCGCTTCGAGGAAAATTCTGCCGGTTAAATTCAAATTTACTCGTGCAAGGAATGAGAGAAGGGGGGGGGGAACTCGCGTTTTACACGGTATTTTTAGATTACGAACGTTAGGCTTGAAACTGCAAGGATGATATCTTGTTCGAAAGACGCTCATTTTAATTCATTGATGTAACGATGGCTCTAAATATATTATGTTAAAAGAAAATCACAAATTATACGTCACAATAAAATTTCAATTTTTGAGTATTTCGCAGTTTTATTCGTTTGAGAATAATGTACGTTCTACACGGTTCCAACAATTAACTCGTTGACAAGCCGAAAGACTTAAGTGGTGGAAAAAAAATTCATTCGGGCACATTTTTACGAACATCTCCAGCAATAATTTCACTCTATGAGGGAACAATTTACCCGAAGGGGCGATAGCGTCCCCCGAGGTTTGGTGCTACGTTAAATAAATGCGGTATACCTAATCAGTTGACGCCCTCGGGCTAACGACTTTTATCACTTTAAAGCGTTTCTGAGAAATGAACTTAAAGATATGTTAAGCACCCGATAACGAGGCTTCGCTTGCAAAGCGAAGGGAAAAAAATGTATAAAAGGCCGCGTTAATCTCTCTCGCGGCTCGCCGCTTAACTCGGCTTTACGCGGCTTTAATAAATTTCACTCCCGGCCGGCTATTATACATCTTCATATACGAAAGGTGGATCAATATTCTTTCTTACTCCCCGTGGCCCGTAGACTGACTGAGCGAGCCCCACCCCTATCACGGTTCCGAACAGCAATTGTACTTTACTCAAGCACAAGAAGGAATGATTATTGCCGTTTATTGCCGAACGATCCGATTCGTTGGAACTATACCGTATATATATATGTGTGTGTGTGTGCAGTTGTGTATGTACGTAGGTAGTTATGCTTGTAAGCATGCAAGTGGAAAATTATGTGTCTCTGTATCTCTATATTTATATATATTTACGTACATACGTATATTTGTATGTGTGTATACTATTATCATTTGACTGAGCTTTGCCGAGATAATTATGTAACTGACTTTATCACGTATTATAAATTTTTTTTTTAAAAATTTCTGAAGGTCTCTTTTAATGTGATATCAAGAAATTTCAATAAACGTACTATATTTAATGTAATAGTATTTATACATAGAATATAAATAGACTTAATAATATTGGTCACTGTGTATGGCTCCTTTTCTGATAATAATATAAACTCATGTTTGATTCTCCCAATTTTAAAAAGTCTCACTTATAATCCTTATAAAAAACAATCTGAGTTATGCGTGTTAATAGTAAAAGCAGATTTAATAAGAAAATTGCAATCGTTCGAATTGAAAGGGTACATCAGTAGGAACCTAAAGAATGCGTGGGATCGCCATAAAGATGTCATAAAATCATAAAAATGCCTTCAAAATAAAATGAATTATCAAAAAAAAAAATTGACCAAAGAAATTTAAGTAAAATTTTACCGAATATTCGGTTCCTTAACAATAATTATCAGAATAAAATAATAAGTTATCTACATGGTTCAACAACAAGCTTTCAAAAGAGTTTGATTACACGTCGCCAAAATTGAAGAATTGTTTCTGCCAAATCGTCGATTGACTTTTAGAGCGCTTGATGATATTGTTTGGATTTCAAATAGGTCAGCCAACACCATTTTGAAAGACATTTTGTGCCTGAATCTCGATTGGTGCCAAAAACACTCAATTTTTTGGAAAAGCAGATTCACATAGAATATCAATTTTATTTTATTGTAGTCGAGTGGCGCATACAAGTCTAAACATCGTAAATGTCAGATGTTACGGAGACACGGAAAACTGAGAATCCGACTGGACTACACGGTTTCGTTCATTCGTTTTTCCTCCCAAGGGGGGATAAGTAAAATTCTGCTTTCCGATTGGTCGGGAAGCGGTCATAAACACTTTTCCTCCCTAGGGAGGAAAAGTAGTATTTTGCTCCCTCTAGACAGCTTCCAACAATCGTATTTTGCGCCCCGAGTGTGGGAATAATACATTTCTTACCAAGTACGGAAAGGCTTTATTTACGAAACGAGAGGTTCGCGGCCCGAGACGAAGCCCATCATCCTCACGAATGATGGCAAAAGATTTTATTTTCATTCAACTCGTCTTAGATCAATAATTTCTACGCCTTATGTTTTCTTGGTTGTTGAATCGATTTGTTACTCGACTAATCTGAGTTTTAGTTGTGATATTTAGATTATCTTTGTAACCTCTTATAGGCCTTATGAATACCTCATTCGCATTTCGACGAGCTCCGTAGATCGTTCTAAATCGACATATTTAGGTATTCGTATTGTTCGTATCCAGGATTGAATCTGCTAGGACAATAAGTCTGTCTATATAAATATCATTTTAATTAATGAAGACTTTTCCTAATTTTTTCTATAATTCTAAAATCATACTCAAATTACGAGAAAATTTCTATCTAACAATGAATCATAGTTATTGGTACACAATTAGAAGCTTATTATCGAATCACTGCAACTATGAAATTCCAATCTGTATCAAACGAATCTTCCGAAACCTCGACAAGAAACTAATGTCCGTTTCTCGAAAGTTATCAAAATTTTTGTCGGTAAATAAGGCAAACTTCCTCATAACTTGAACCAATGTTTCCAAAGCCCAGCCATTCGACGTAATGAAATTTCCTACCATCCATACACACCAGTGTTGATCGCGCTGCTGCTGCCAATGACTTTACCTCGAGGCCAGTAGTACAAACTTGAGTACGAGCGGATCTTAACTGGGTCACTCTGATAGTTACCCACATCTCAGAGCGTGCCCAGTACGCGTATTACTCGATATTGTTGTACTTCAATAACCCACTCATCAGCCTCTCTGCGTCTTTCCAGTAGCAATAACTTGATAATTCAAAATATGCAAACGTTAAAAGTATAGACTCTTTTTTATCTACTCTCCAACGATTGGCTTTTATATTAAATTATGTGTTTCGCAATAGTTGTAAAAGTAAACGCTATATAAATCAACAAGAAATCAATTACTAGATATGTTTTATCATGAAATATTTATTACTTTAATGATGATTAATAATATATAAGTATATATTGATAACATATAATGATGTATTAACAATTAGTCGAAAAAGCAAGATCGGACTATAGAATTAAAGGAAATGAACGGAACTGAAAATCTTATATTATAATCGAAATATGATTTTTTTTCTATTGAATCGAAATTTTGACACAGATAATCATAAATAGAAAATATAATTTATTAAATATCATCTTCAAACTTACGTGGTCGAAATAACAAGCTCCAAATCAATTTGACAAATACTAACCTGTAATTAAAAACAATATCGATTATTGTCGATACGAGTATATGAATTTAAATATATATGAGCATGTTTTTATAATAAACTATATAGTATTCTGAAATGATTCTGTTAAAATAGTTTCATCCAATGTTACTCTTCCTTGGCAGTATTCCATTCGACGCCAAAAAATGTTTCTATATGACATAGTCAACAAGATACCGTACGGGCAAACTAAAATATGGATTGGTATTGATTTTGGCTTTCGCGATGTATCATACTCAAATAAAGAGCCAGCAATTGAATTTTGACAGGCAATTGACAGTGAACTGTAAAGTTGAAAATATGCAGGAATAGTTGACAAAAAATCTCGAGCGAAAAACGCAGCGACAGGGCGCAGCGTCGAAAAACAATAAACCACTATCGCGCGTATGTATCGTAACACCGTGCAGTCGACATATCTACACTTACGGTCCACCGATGCAAAAACGAGAAAAAAAGAAGCTGACTAATAAAAACTTTCGCCGACGCTAAAAAATAGCCACGGCCAGCGTCTGCAGTGGACGTACGAGAGCTCCTAAAAGCCCCCTTCCCCCTCTTACCAGCAACGAAATCTCCGGCTCTTTACGGATATCGAATAACTGGACAGAGAGAGAGCTACGGGGGAAGGAGGTTCAATCTACGTTTCCACCGTGAGTCTACAGAGAAATGGAGAGAGGTTGAGAGAGAGAGAGAGAGAGAGAGAGAGAGAAAGCGAATGGGAGAGGGATGAAGAGTTGGAGGCGGATACAGGGAAGGGGGATTATTTGTGAGGTAATGCGACGGCTAATACACCAGTCACTGGACAGCGTCCAAGTCATAAGCTGAATTTTATGACGCGCGATCGATACAACAAGATTGGTCTCTCTATTTTCGTCCCCTCCCCCTCGCCCCTCGCTCTATCGTCCAAGGGACTTCGGCCCTCCTGTCCGCGAGTTCCCCGTTCCACACTGCTGTATGGTGAACTGAAACTAAAGACTGTTTTTAAGTTCTATTTATTTGCAAGTGCATTTATATTTTATTGATTTCACAATAGGAAAATGACTATTTTTCATATCGAAATGTAAATTTCATTCTCTAATACTATTACTAAGAAGTAATTAATAATAACTAATTCTCTAATACTCTACTAAGAAGTAGATTTGTATGATAAAAAAAAAACTCCGTTAAATTTCTTCTCGTCTTTCGTCGCTTTGATTCAAATATCGAATTTCACAGAAGATTTTCTAATATTTTGAAGAAAACGATTGAAGGATTCTTTGTGATAAATTCTATCCGACAGTTCCCTCATATATGTAGTATACATTTAGTTCGGTTATAAATGAGTGCTCCATTCACGAACGGATCGGCGAGAGCTAGAGTCCTTCATTCAAATGCCATCAATTATTTATTTCAGTAAAATATTCGCAGCGTAAAATCGTTATGTCCAGCGACGAGACGTCCGGTTAATAATCCTAGTCATTTCGCGCTACTATCATTCGTCTACAAACCACCGCGTTTTAAGTAAGTATGCCCCGTCAAGCTTTTAGCTCCAGGCCGCGTAAGAGCTTAACCGGACATTCTGCATATGCCGCGAAGCTTTTATCAAGTGACTGATCGTGTGTCATCTATGGGATATGAAGAGAGACGAGTATTTCTGGCTGTACCGAACGGCAATTCGATTTCCTCTGGTTTAATTCTCAGTTTCAATTTGACGATGTATTTATGTATATGCACGTGTGTGTACTTATATCTATATGTGTACATGCATGTATAGATATACATATATCTGCTTGTGAAATCACGTCATTTAAAATAAGATATCCAGGGAGAATTAATTGCATTAAGAGAGAATAGCAAAACAGACAGACAGTGTATAATCGAGTCTCGAGCTCCCCGCCCGATCCGCTGAATTAAATATTTCGGCCAATCCCGATGGATTAGTAGACCAAAAATATAACCGCGCTCCCGGTTATTGATCTTTCCCTCCATCGGCCGTAATATCAGACCGTATGAAGCCCTCCGGATGGTTTAAAAATCACTTAGACATTATGAATTTCGTATGTGACTGTTTCTCTCTCTCTCTCTCTCCTCTCTCTCTCTCTCCATACATAAAGATATTTCACAAGACCATTTTTTGTATACTTATGCGTAAGAGCTTGGGCTCGGCGGTTGAACGCCGCCAAGGCTGATTGTAATATTTCTGTGCGGTATCGTAACCGAAAACTCGGTACGTGCGTCAATCTCTACTTCGGCACTTCTTGAAACTTCGCGAAAGAAGAGGGGCAAAAAAAAAAAAGAATGAGAAACGAAGAGCAGTTTCTCGCGCAGAAGGAAACTTTTATTTACGACTGTTCTCATCTCCTCGCACTGCCCTGTCAAAAAGCGCGGGGACTTCTAGCGAAAAGAAAAGACAAGTAAGGGGCCCGCTTGGGAGTGAACGGGGGCGAGGGATTCGGTAGTAAAAAAGTAATAATTCGATTTACGTGGTCGCACGGGGGTGGGGGGGGGTGATCTGCGGAGGAGAAGCTATAAAAAAATGTTCTCTGGACGATGCGTTTAAAATTTTGAGAAGATTGTAATATATTTCTTAACGCGTTCACGTGTGTTAATTAAGTAAAACGGATGTTGGCTAGAGATCTCTCAATTCTTTTGAACAATTCTCTAATTATTTAAAAATAGCTACGTATTGGTTTTAAATGTCATCGTCGCAAACATAATTATATTGTTAATGATTGTAAAATTAGAAATTAATCATTCATGCAATAGATACTGATGCTTATCATTATAATTCGTATATCTATTATCTATATAAATGTAAAGATCGAGAGCAGCTTTCGCTTTCTTTTTCACTAATTTTATATTATTCAAATTCGCATTAATTATCTTAAATTATTAAAATCGTGCTCGGACAGGCTTATTCTCGCAGCGCGGACCCGTGCCCTGGGCGCCGTAGCCTGTTTGACGGTGATGAAAGTGTGTCGATCCCAGACCGAGCTTATCGAGTCTTGGGTATTTTAATTTAAATTGTTAAAAATATCATAATTGTGTACTTCGAACATTGGGGGGATGTTGCTTGAGTTAGAAACAGGACAGGAAAACAAAAAAAAAAAAATATATATATATATATATATATATATATATATATATATATATTTGATATAAAAAATATTCGATGTTGGAAGGAGTTTCGCAATTTTGCGGTATAGCAAAAAAAGGAAAATTCTTTAACAACCTGGAAGGGCGCTGCTGTTTTAATTTCAACATCGAACCGTAAAGGTATAATAAGAATCTGTCTGAAATTGTTCAAAGCTCGGTTACAAGTCTTTTATCTAATTTGTTTTTTCGAAGTGTGAATTATTCATTTTCTTAGGTATAATTGTAAGAAAAGCTCTTAAATTTTTTAAGTCGATATTTACATTTAGTCATTTATATATATATATATATATATATATATATATATATATATATATATATATATATAAAACCCTGGGCATTCCCGTATCATCTCCCTCATTTTCTTAATGAATTGGGGGAGAAACATGCAAGCGGAGAGATGCGCTCCTTCAGCAGACGTCGGCCTTCTATAAGCTCCGAGAAATTTGCATTTCTCCGGCGAAAATTGAAATGCAACCCGCCGCCCCCACCCCCACCCGGCGCGATAGCGTCTGATGCAGCAGCCGCTTCCTTGGTACCTTTGGGTCATTCTCTCTCTCTCTCTCTCTCTCTCTCTCTCTTTCGCTCAACAGCGCGCGATTACCCATGGACAAGAAGATGAAGGCGAGAAGCGGACACAAATTAATTTTATAATATATAGGCCGAGAATTTCTTCTGTCAGCTCCTCATTTTTTTGATAGATATATCTAAAATTTCATTTTGCCCATCGTCCAGGGGTTATTATCTACTACCTCTATCTACTACATCTACTACCTCTATTATTTACTACCTGGCCACCACGTTTCCATTTTGTCGAATAATCTCGGAAATACGAAGAGATATAAGATCAAAATAACGATAAGTTAAGAAGTCCTCATTGGATAGATTTCTTCCAATTGTTAGCTTCATGATTCAATCGGTTCTAAAGAATTGACGAACGGTCATTTCTGATACAAAATTGAGTCGACTCTTACTTTGACTTCAAAGAGTTAATTGAACAACAAATGTACACGTAAAAGTTATATTTGTTCATTTTAAAAGAAATTTCAGAAAAATAAAAATTTTTTATTCACGCTTGCGGATTCAACCAATACTGTTATTCTCTGTTTTACAAATGAAATTATTTACGGACTTTCAACATTCAAACTGCAATTGTAAGTATTTTCAATTTAATTCCACATGGGGAAATCCGAATTTCTATAAAAATGTAATACGAACTATTTTCAGAATAATAAAAATCTATTTTTGTCAGAACAATAGGAAATAAGAAGTAAGAATTTTTTTAGCTGTTAAAAAAAAAAGTTTAAAAATCTATTCAGTCAAGATTTAGTAGACTAACCAAAGTTCAAAATATCTGAATTTTATTTTCATCTCGATTAACTAAATTCTATTGCTCATATTTCATATTCTTTATATGACATAGATTAGTCTTATGATGTATATATATAATCTTCTCATTCGTTGTCCTTGATCTTAACATCATTGAAAGCTTATCAAAGTATTTGTAAATATTCAAATGTAAATAGAAGATAAAACATAAATATATATACAGAACGATAAAGATACTTGATAAAATGAATGTGTGTAAACTAAAAATTGAAGATTTGATGGTAAAAAAGCGGGTAAAGATTAAAGGGATAATAAATAAGAACGAGAAATAAAGAAAAAAAATATGATTAAAATTACAAAATATAAAAGTAAAGCTTTATTTTATAGAAAAAAGTCGAGATATCTTGAGTTTGTACATATATCTGCAAACTGTAATTTGTTCTCAATCGACTCTCGAAAGCTAGTCGTTGTTGTGTATACGTATGTGAACAATATGTATGTTTGGATTTGAGGAATTCATGCGTGTACAAAATGAAATACCAGAGAATTTTCTATAGCTTGGAAAATATATTAAAATTTAAATATTATGTAGACGATGTTTTTTTTCACAGAAAAGGAAGATTACGTGAAATTGGACGAGTTATAGCATCGCGAAGTTACGTATAATACTTCATAAAACAAGCATTTATCCGATCATAAAAATCTACGATGTGTATGTTTGAAAAATTTTATTCCATTTAGCAAGTATATTAAGTCTTGCGCTTTTTTTTAATGCTACTTATTAAAAAAACAGATCTATTAGATAAATTTTTTTAATTTCCGTCAGAATAAAACCATGAATGATATCACTCTTAAAAGTAAAGAAAAATGTATTTTGCAATATTCCCTAAAAATATTAGATAAAATAGTAGTTTGCGTATATCAACTATTAAGTAATTTATTTGTACAAAATAAATTTATATTAATATTGGATATATTAAACCATATATAAATTAATGCATTATATTTATTACATAATTAAAATATTCCTATCAATTATATATTATTTAGTTAAGTAATATATATTAACTATTTTTCTGATTATTTAATTATGCATTTCTTACAGTTCCTCATTTGTGTATTCTTCTAATTCTTGAATATATTTATACTGCTAAAATTATCTTACTTGCTGCATCAACTAATGAATATTAATGATTACAGTAAGTTCGTAATGGAACCAACAATATAATATCAAGTGAGAAGATACATTCGCACGAAGCAATGTGCGCATGGAAAAGCGCACAAGGGCGAACGAACCGTTGTAAATTAAAATACGACTGAATATAATTTTTCATCGTGTATTATTAATATAGAACGCTGCTCGTTAAATCATTAGCATATTTAGAACAAGCGATCGCCTTCGAAAGATCTAAGAATGCCGGCGGCACGAGATAAATCGTAATCCAGCGCCACATTTAATCGATTAATAAGCCGCTGCAGCTTTTTGAGAGTGTATTAGCCGTGTGTCATACAAATCTGAGAAGATATGCTTAAGGTCACGATGAGACTTACAATTATAACGCGATATCAAGCCGTACTTGATAAACAATATATTCATTAAATCGTGGACATATTTATACATTAGCTGTATCTATACTCTTCGTTAGAATTTTTAATCTAAAATTTATTACTTCTCTTATGCCTGTTTCGCTTGAAAAATTATACATAAAACATCGTGCTAATCGCAATTTATACCTATAGGCATTGCCGTAGCTATATACGTTGCATGCAATACGAATCGAATACATTTTTTTCGTAAAGTGTAAACTGATAGTAAATGTAGCGAGCGCTTCGAGTACTGTATGCTGAAAGCTAAAGAAGGCGAAGAGGGAAGAAACGGGAGCGAAGAAAAAAGGGACCACCGCGCCATTAGCCGTTTCCCAGCTCGCAGCAGCAGCAGCCGCGCGGCGCGCATCATCTTTTTCCAGTCCGCTTTCCTATGAATATGCAAAACGCGCGCGTGCGAGTGAGTGTGCCAGGGGTGAGAGAGCGAGCGAGAGCGAGGGATATAAGAAGCGGGAGGGCGCAGGCGGAGTGAAAAAGACCTTCACGGATAATTATCGCGAAAAAGGGGGAAGGCACGAAAATCACGCGCGAGAGCGGAGGAGCCGGCAAATGGATTCGCCGGGGCGCAGGGGGGGGGAGGCAGCGCGGAGGCGCGTAAAGCAAGGCGTATGTAAATTCCCGCATCCTCCCTCCGCGCTCGTCTCCGCCCGCGGACGCGAGGAAATTGAAATATGCAAAGCAAGTCCGCGGCGGTGCGGCGGGTAAGAGCGGCGGGGAGGGGCGAGGGGAGAGGGGGGCGGCAGGGGTAGTGCGGCGGCTCTCCCGCATCCGCGCCGCTCGCTGTTTATAATGCGCCCTTTAAGGAGGCGGTGGACGAGGGCGCGACAGGGAGGGCGGCGAGGGACGCGCGGGAGATCTTGTCTTTTTAGAGCGCTGCGCCCGCTCGCGTATTCCACCCCATTGGCAGACGTGGGGAAATAAAATGGATGCTCTGGAGAAGCTCAATTTCCGGCTCATGGGGGCGGCAGGTAGAGGAGGAGATAGCGAGAACGCCCGGTTCGTGGGCTTCGCATATTTTGTTTTTCTGTTTGAAAACAGGCTCGCGGAATTTTCGGCGTTTCGTACAGCCGATACATATTGATGTAGCTGTACCGAGGATAATTTATTGTACATTAAGTTCGGGCCGTACAAGGCCTCGAAGAACCATTTGACTCGCAGACAGAACAAAAATTCTGTTCAGATCGATATCATGCCATGAATAATAATTATGATTCATTTAGAAACTGTAAATATCATCGTTAAGATAGAACTAGAGGAAAGTGATGTAAATGAAGTACTAGTTTCGTCCGCCTGATAATTAGTATTTTAATCGACAAAATTAATTGAGGGCTTAAGTATCCCAAGATTATTGCTTTCTTTTCAAACATAAAATATTCTGGAAATTATATTCTACAGTTATATATATATATATATATATATATATATATATATATATATATTATTATTATATATATATATATATATATATATATATATATAATTAAAAATTTTAAATTCTGTTGTACATGAAAAATTCGAAAATATTTTGTTTAATATTTATAAGAATAATTATAAGTATTAATTCAACAGTTTATAATATATTTTTTCATTGTATTAACTGTGATCTGTGGAGTTATTCTTAATTAAACTGCAACAGCAGAAACTTTTTGGATTGTTAAATACTGATAAATTCTACTTTGCTACAGATCTTTAACTATCCATCCATATTTACCTATTTATTAACATAGTATATGTAAGTGCATCAAAAGTCTTTTTCAAATTTACGCCTATATGCAGTAATAACAAATTTTAAAGTGCTAATTTGTAATTAAAAAGAAGAAAATGTGAGTATCGACATTTTATTATTTATACTATAAAAAGTTATATCTTTGTAAAATATGTTTTAATAGGGAAATTAATCAATAGTAATCTAGATGTAATTCAGAATTATTGAATTTAGTGTGATCGTTCAAGTCAATAAATTATTAATGGATTAAATCTATAGAAAAACTTTTTAATATTCTAATGAAGTAATATTTGAAAAGACAGTCTCTAACTTTTTTTTCGAGAAGCTTGCGAATGGGATTACAGGATATACGATAATATCTAGAAGAAGTAGAAATACTACATAAGAGCCTAAATAAATTAAATATACCATAGTCTTTTTTATTTATTAAATTGATAAATATTGTGCTGTCCAATAAGCTACTGAATCAAATTTGAAATTTCACAAAAAGCATAATCTTTAATTACTAACATCATCTCTATAATAAAACTGGCAGTTCCAATGTCGAAGTCAAAATTGTAGAATGATAACTTTTGTTCAATAATCGCTAAACTTGGTAAAAAAGTCTAAATTGATAAAATCTTTTCATTCGCGTGGAGTTGCAGCAGATACATTCATTAGTATAGACTACAGTTACCCATTTGTTTACACCGACCAAAAAGCTTATATGCTCAAATGTGCTTTAAAATTGTACGTGTCCATTGGAATTACAGCTGTGGAATTATTTGAAATGTTACAAGAGTATTTTTATGCGCTTACTTTAGAGAGCACGTAAAAACACAATCAACAAAAAATATATATATACATAAACATGCACGCACACACATACACACTCACTCGAAAATAGTCTAATTTCTGTAATAAAGTTTGTAGAGGCTCTTGACATCCGTTATAGGTTGACTCAGCGTATCATGGTTGACGTTTCGAATGTGAAACCAAAATACCAGAATGTTTTAAAAACTACCTTAAATTAAATGAAATAGCGATAAGCCATTTATGAGTGTAAAATCGTTAATGATCAATCATTCTCCTAAGATCACGCTAAAAATTGATGATAATTAAAAAGAATGACTTATCGTTTTTAATCATCGTAAGCTACTCGTATGATTTATATTCCAATGTCTTACTTCACTTTTTAAAGTCAAGTATCCAATTCGGAAAATGCATTTTAAGGTAATACAGATGATCAAAGGCGTATACCTGTCCCTGTCGAGACTTATAAAAGTTGTACCGGAAATTGGATTAAATACTGCAATAATTTTACGGACTACTAAAGAAGCCTATTTTTAAGACAATCACAAATATTTGTAGTAAAATGTATAAAAATTTACTTCCTTGAATATTCCTTGTCACCTCTGATATAATCTGGGATTTAATGGTATTTTGTTCAACAAATGCTCGGTCGCTCTTTTCCCCTACGACGCTCCTCCATTCCGGAGATCACAAAAAGCCGTCAGATTGTCCAGGCGATAGAAACAATCGCAAAGTTCTCAAAGACACCACGGCTAGTCCCCGGGAAAAGTTCTATGTTCCAGTGGTCTTAATAAATTTTAAGAGGGACTTTATTGTTATATCTCCCTGCCGCGCACGATAGCATTAGAAATCTCGCCGAGGGAAAAGTTTCGACATATATTTAAGTTAAAGCTCCAACGTAAAAGCCGGGTCGAGCTGTCTCCTGAATAAAAATTATCCTGAATGTGCCGGCGCGCGCTTCGCTTTAGCGCCCTGTGACTGGCTTCTTCTCGATTCGGCAAATAAAATGTTTTTTTTTTCACGTTGCAGAATCCTCATATTCCTCGTTATTCTTTTACAGAGGAATTTTAGATTAGTCAATTCTTTCCGACGTTTAGATAGTTCAGTTTGCATCTTATTTCTGCGAGAGGTAGAAAATACAGAGAAAATGCAAAAAATTATCAAATTGAAAATTGACATTTTCTTGTAATTCTCCAATGCGATCTATAACTAGTAATCAGGACTTGAAATAAATATAATATAAGTTTTTCTCTAAACTCTATTTGAAGCTTATTGACTCTTAATATACAAGGGTCTAGGATTTTTAGCAATAGTATTAAACTTAGAGGCCTACGATGGCTTCATCGCTAGGGCGAAGGATTCGTAATTCGGTCATACGAGATTTCAAGTCTCGGTCTCGGCCGATTGACTCAAGCAACGCTTTAAAAATTTAAATGTGCTTTATTTATAAATACAACATTAGACCTGCGTCGCTGATTAGCACCGGCACTTAAAAGACTAAATAGAGGGACGTTAAATAAAAAAAAAATTTAACTTAGTAATGAAGTGTCATCAAACTGGCAGCAAACGACCAATTTATTTTAACGAAAATTTAAAAAGTAAAAATTATTTTTAATCTAACAAATAAAAATTAACAATTAAAACTAAATTATGAAAAGCAAAAAAAAAAAAATATAAGTAGAAAAATGTTCAACATAGAAAATTTTAAATAATTTTATATAAATTTTAGACGCATATCAGTTTAGAATACAGACTGCCTAATTTGAAGTGTAAAAAAAGGTCGAGTGCGAGCTCGAGCAGCACGGAGGCCCAAATATCATAAACGCCAGATGCTTCGTATACAGCGATGCCGCATAAACGAGGATGCGACGAGAGTGAGAAAACCTCTACATTTGTGTGGGGTGCTTTTTTTCTGGTCGATTTATTTTCAACACTTGAAAAAACAATTAAGTTATACGTTTTAAAAAAAGGCTCATTTCTTGCCATCATTCGTCATCTAAATAAACGAAGAAAATCGCACAACTGAGATAACGGCTTCTCGATCTTTTTTATAGCAGAAAAAATTACTTAATTTAGTTTGTTTTTCTTAATTTATTGCAAAAAAATTGATATAAAATTATTTTTGTTTATCAGTTCTTGCATTATTTCATAATGTCTGCTGTTGATACCGGTTATATTCCATTGCAGTATTTTACACCCGTTATTAAGTTATGTAAATTTATTCATTAATATCTGAATTGAGACGAATGCTTTTAATAATTCCATACAGCCATTATCTATCACAGTGTGTACTAACATTTGGATGGACGTCCTGTGTAATAAACTTGGTAAATACATCTATATCGTCAATATATCGTAAGATCATATTTATTGGATTTCGAACCTTCTAAGCATTGTCAAGTAATTTGAAATCTAGTAATGCATACCCGTCATTTAAATAATTTTTTCAACAGTTTGCCCAACCTTTTATGTTCTTGGCTACTATGTTTTAATATTTGTGCTTTTATGTTGAGCTGTGCTCAAAAACAATTTTCTTTCGTTTGTCTTATAAATAAAAATAATAAACTGGCTCGGTTACAAATTAAACATACTCATTAAGCCATTCGTCATTTTTAGAACTTGTATTAGTTCTATTTTTGCCAATAACAGAAATTAATGAAAATTATACGTTAAATTCCTTGCACACTACACTTACCAATTATGTAAGACCGTACATATTATTCGACAGCGTACCGATTATTAAAAATAATTATTCACGCGATGATCTTACAATTAAGGAGAGGGGGGAAGACATAACGGATATATTAATATAGTAGACCTGCGCTGTCGCTCAGTCACGCAAATATCTTGAAAGATTACCATTGTGCTTTGCAGTATATTTCGAACAATATGAATTCCTGTGCGGGAAAAGTCGTTGTCATTACGGGGGCATCGGCTGGGATCGGTTTAGCAACGGCCCAGACTTTGGTCCAGAAGGGCATGGTAGTGATTGGGCTAGCCAGGCGGAAAGAGAAAATGGAGGTGCGTCGTTTCACAAAATTTTCATGTACTCCGTAGTATCCAAAAAAATAAAGAAATAGTGCAATTGTATGCAAAATAGTTTGATCGCGATTATTCACGAAGAGAATTCAGCTGCCAATACTTTTTATCTTGCAAAATAAACAGTCCAGTAAATTATCAAAGCGGTTTATAGAATTTTTGAAAATCTAATGGTTTTTATAAGTGAAACATTAATGTATTTCAAATTAATTTACGTATCACTTGCTTATGAATTCAGAATCAGCCCAACCAAAACCACAAGCTGTAAAAATTTAACCAAAATAGGTTTGGATCCTTTTTAGAAGTTTATCCTGAAAATTTCTATTCAATCATAAGTTCAAATATAAACAAATATGTTACTGAACCTAATTACGATAAGAAATACATTATAAAAACAATTTATGCATCATTTTCTTTGTGAAAATAACAACTGCAACGTTTTAGCATTATTCAGTTTTATATGTATATTATTGTCAGCTATTCGGGATTTATCCTAGTGAAAGAATAATAAACTTTTTACAATAGCCAATATCACAGTTTATGGACAATATTTTCTTAATTATTAATAGCGCAAAGAACAGCAATATTTGGAATTGCGCAATTGTCAATATTTTGTATTAAAGTATGCTTGAGATCTCAAATGAATTTATATCAGACATGATTTCTTAAGCAACAGTTTATTATTACAGTTTCATGCTAACTTTTCATTCGATTTTAATAACGTCATTATCAAGATTTTCTTTTACAATAAATATGAGCTCGTTAAAATTACTGTATACGACGCATTCGTTTCTATCCAGTAGTTGAAAAAAAAATGTTTTATTTATTAATGATATAATACTTAGTAAATAATAGTCATTTATTGGAGCTATTATTTTGTTACCACTTTACAAATTTTGAGAATTTTTGTGAATTTAAGAGATTTGAAGAAAATTCTTTGTATCGTTAATGATAAAAATGTGTCCCAAATCCAAAATTTATTTGCATAGGCCCTCATAATTTCAAATATATTTGTTAAATATATTCAATTAAAAAAAATTAATTCACTTATGAATATATACAGGAGAGTATGAAAGCTGTCAAAGGCCCGGGAAAATTTCATGCAATGGAATGTGATGTGAGCAGCGAAGAACAAGTTATTAACGTATTCGCCAAGATTAAGAAGAATTTTGGATCTGTGCATGTTCTTGTAAATAATGCCGGTATCGCAAAGAATGGCTCGATGTTAGGTATGAAGAACAATTAATATTAATATGTGAACATAGAAATTAGCAAATAGTTCATTAAAAGTTTTTCTTAACTTATTCACAAGGTGAAACGGTTCGCGATTGAGTCAGAATAATTTCGAAAATCTAACGTCATTATTTAGTCACTTTTCTTACTCGTACAAAACAATCATGAATTTTTTCGATTTTTTATTAATTTGAATCAAAGTTCTCTGAAGTTTAATACAAACGGATTGTGTGTATTAATTTACATATCTAAATAAGGAACGCGAGTTTTGGACTTGTGGAATATCCGACTGCATTAGAGCAACTACCGATATAACAGCTTTTATGATTCAATATTTCATTTTTATTTATTATTTGTTTTTAGCTTACTCGTTTTTAAGCTACTGTCAAATCGATATTTATGTTAAAAAAATATTTCGCAAAGAATAAAATAGATGAGAAACGATTCATAGATCTAATATAGAATTTAATATTTTATTCTACTAGTTATTCATCCAAAAGATTTTAACAAGTATTGTATTTTATTGAATCATGACATTCAAAGTAATTGTTTACAAATTTCAATTGAAAGTTTTTTTTGAACATATAAACAGTATTAAAAATTCTTTAGTAATTTATCCAATAAAAGGTCTAGCAACTAAATTATGCATTCTATATTTTTTCTGAATTTTCAGATCTGGAGGCTAAAGAAATGGAACAAGTTATTCATGTAAACGTGTTAGGCTTCTTGTACTGCATAAAGGAAGCCGTTAAAATAATGAGAGATGGAGATCATGAAGGCCTAATCGTCAATGTTGGCAGGTATACTATTACTATATTATTAAAAAACTTATCTTTACATTTTTCACTTTCGATCGAATGACTTTTATTTTATATTAATATGATAATGATTCTCGTTTCAATATGACATTCAATATGCTTCAAAATATCAAAAATTATTCGACTGAATTTTTCTTCAAAATGGTTCTTTATGAGAGTACCCGAATAGTTTTTGATTCTTACTTCAATCCACTCATAAAGAGGCCAAAATTGGATCAACCTCTTTCTATTTAGCAATAAGCTACAAATCAAGTGCTCGTATAGGTAAATTGTTAACTCATTATACTCGCAATTGTTTTCTTTGATATATACTTTTTTTGAAATATTGATGAAATATAAATTTCTGGTTTTGAAGCCAATTACTCTTATGAATTTCGTTAATATACAAGAACAGAGAAAAATACATATAAATTAATATTCGAGTATTTTTATTAGTCAATCGCAGCAGATATTTTGAAATTATTGAATTTCAACATCTTTCATAATTATTTATATATATACACCTTCGAAATATATTATTAGAATTTTATTCAGCTAGACGTATTATTAGTTTAGATAATAATTTTGATATTAATGCATAAATATTCTTAAATTATATTGTTGAACTTGACATTGGAAATTGGGAAAATGAAAAATGTAAAAAACGGAAGAATTTTATTTTCCGTTTCCATAAATGTGCTCAAACTTTATTTTCTACTCTAATTGATTAAATTATTTTAGTGTCGTAGGTCATAAATTACTGGTCACCGATTTCATGATGAACAACGTTTATGGTCCTACGAAGTTTGCTGTCAGGGCACTTTCGGAAAACTTACAACATGAATTGGGCAAGGATACGAAGATTCGCGTTTCGGTAATTACTCTATTTTAAAACAACATAATACGTTATAAGTTTGACAGAAAAAGCTTATTTGGATTATAATCTGTAATTATAACTTGAACTCAGTTGTGAGATTCAAGCTTTGGAAACCTTTGAGATCTAATATTCTCTTATATTCACAATTATACTTAAACTAATATCTTCAAATAAAAGCTTAAATATTATTTTTATTTTTATCATTTCAGTTAATTATGAAGATATTCATGTATTGATCAATTACTTTCACATCTCTTAATATTAGATACAGCACTATGGAAATTCGTATTTTACTAAATATTATAGATAGGCAAATGAATTTTATTTATTTTGATTTATAATGATTAAAAACCAATAATATTTCTTGTCATTATTATTATGTACGAATTTCAATTATTATAAATTTTATTTACGTTAAATTCATAGCCTAGAATAGAATTATCGCAAAATTTAGGATCTTCTAATATACACTCCAAAGTTAAAGACATGCATTTTTATAGAATTAATAAATAAACTGATAAAATTTTTAGAATATACAGAAAACAGTAGATATTCAAATAGAATCCAATTCACTAACTTCAACATATACTATATCTGAAAAAAAACGTAAGTCGTGTAAAATTATTGTGTAATATTATAGGTCCTTAGAAAATTATCAAATATATATGAAGGTCCATATGCACAATTCATGGAATACGTAGAGAAACTCAATGAACTGAAAATTGGGTATCTTACTCTGTAGCCTTACTTTTAAAGAGACACATTGACACATAACTTTAAAGCTTATATAATTTTTGAAATTCTAGGTCATACATTAGAAATTCAGTAAAATAGTGTACATTTATCAGAGTAACATTACTTTAAAGAATTCACTAAGTTCACCTATATTCTATTCTTACGATCATGTTAAGATGCTTTACTTTATACAACGTATCGATATATTTTTCGCAGAAAATCTATATTTTTTAGTTTTGTTTGTTTTTTATTTTGACCTTCAATGAACCGTTAACTTTGTTCCATAGGCCATTCATAAGTTCCTCACCTCCAGTAAATGTATCTCACTAGACTCCGAGAAGTTAATAATCTTGCTTACAAGATCCTACTTTGAAAAAGTCCGTGTGCTATTATAAAATAAGCGACTCGTCTTCACTGTCACAATTGACTGCGCGTATATTTTTCAATATTCAAAATTACACGAGGTTTCGAGTTGTGTGACAATGGATGTTGTAGATCAAGAAATAATAGTAAATTTTATGATACATAATTTTCAGTCAGTTTGGCAGCCGTATATTCTGCGGAGCTTACACGTCATTTTGGAACCACAATATAAAATAAAAAATAATTTCATTTCAAATTCTAGTGTAACTTAAGGTGACATTTTTATGGATGAAATGAGCAAAAAGTAATGAATTTATTTATAAAACGATTTTCATCAAGTTTAAATTGGTTTAATTTATTTTTTCATATATTCTGTATAAAAAATATATAAATATTCATGCGATCAATCTCATAAGTTTTTCTTGTTTCTTTGATGCAGCACGTAAGCCCTGGAGCGGTCGCAACCGAATTCTTCAATGCAGCTAATGTCAATGTAACTGCGATGCAGGATCAGTTGACCGCCCTTGAATCCCAGGACGTTGCCGATGCCATATCCTACATTATTCATACGAAACCCCATGTGCAGATTGCCGAATTGACCCTCCGGCACTTGAAAGACTACTTCAGATGAATGGCGAAAGCCCGATAATCAATCAAATTAACTTAGCAAGCATTTTCATCGGTCTTACAATTTCTAGAAAATAATGTAATTATAATTATATAATGACAGTTAGACCGTCCATGGTTTATACTCACTCTTCTAAAATCTGAATTAAGAATTACTGAAATTTTTCTGTGTCTGAAACAAATAAAACACTATTATTAGGCTATAAAAATAATTTGTTTTTATTCTGGGATGCTTAAACTACTTTTTTACATAGCCACCTTCGGTTTCAATACACTTTTTGTATTCATAATTTATCTGTTTGTAAAGTGCTCATCGTACATTTCTGCACGTCTCCTCTTGTTACATGACGTTAAATTAATTTCCTCATTATCTCTATATCATTATTTAAATTATAGTTTTTCATTTTACTTTTTTCCTGTAAAATCCTGTATCCTGTTCAGTCAAAACCTGTGAGTGTTGAGTGTCGTAGGATCTCTATAGGCTTTTTATTGACATGTGAATACGGAACACAATTCTTCAGCGTGACGATTAGCTGTGAGAATTGTATAATGCGGAAACAGTAGCCGATGTTTTTACATGAGATACGTCTGCCGTTTAGATACGATGCATCGTTGCGCGTTACCACCGATCACCAAGGCCGACAGTTGAAATCCAATGTAACCTCTCACCTTAGGTTAGCGATTCGAAATTCTGATGGTGTTGGTCCGGTTGATCGTTTTATCGCGACAAAATTGGTCTCACCTATATCGTCTGTCCAAGTTGCTTGTACAAAGATCGTAAAGATCCTGTCTCCTCGGCTTAAATTGTGTTATTAAATATAATAATTTAATAGATTTTCAACCATGACTCGAATACTTTGTCCCGGATTATTATTTCAGTTGCCAAGGCGCAAGGATGCCCTGGGCCCATTCTCCCATGCTCTCACGAGTTTGTATAATCGCGTACTATAGTACTGAAACTAACACAAGTAGAGGCATTTCAAAAGGAATACAATTATTGAAAAAGGACCAACGTTGTCTAAGCACAACTCTTTGTTAAAAGTAAACTTAATTTTGAGTCGGTATAATTGTTAGTCGCGCATTGGAGGTGACCTATGCTATAAACATAACCATGAACAGCGGATAATTAAATCACGAAGATCGGCACTCATTCTAGAGTATGTAAATCTATCTTTATCTTCATGCTGGATACTTTGACAATAATTGCATTGATCCATTACCCAGGGACACTGGATTTTCGAGCAGCTAAAGAATTTGAATGTACCAGTTATAAGGGCTATATTTCAGTTCTTGTTTGTTTTTTCATACGTGCGTTCAACAAATAAACGTAACTGAACAGTGATGTGAATAATGTCATTCACTATAAAAAACTATATCCACAATTGCCTGTTTACTTCCACGCGCACTCCTATTCTATTATATAAATCATAATCCTAAACATTTATCGAAGTCGAGTGTACTCACCAAAAAACATGAAAGGAGTCACAGTATGTGTACAAAGACATACACACGCGCGCGCGTGCATATGTATACATACACACACACATATATATAAATATATATGCATATCTACCGAAATAGAAAATCCGTACAGTCATCCAATGGCAATTTCTGATTGTATCCACGTCTGCCGCAGCGTGCGCACGATTATTGTGAAAATCAGCGGCGCTCCCCACCAATGGGACCCTGCAACAATGTGCGTATATATATATATATATACCTATGATATACCAGCATCGAATGCCTTCGATAATCAGTTTCTCACGCGGCAAGCTGCAGGGTAATATTTACTATATCAATCTTTCGGCACGCATTGGCACACGCAATGAATCGCTGGGTGGGAAAAGTGGCTATCGTTACGGGAGCATCGGCTGGGATCGGTTTAGCGACGGCCCAGGCTTTCGTCCAGAGGGGCCTCATCGTGATTGGCCTGGCCCGGCGGAAGGCGCAAATGGAGGTGAGCGGAAATGGGATTATCCCATTTGTGCGTTTTGAGAATTATGATATTGTTTAAATCACGCGTGGTATAATTTAATGTGCTCGTGTATATATTTTTCATTTTTAATACAAAACTGGCCTTGATCAAAAATTTTTTTATGTACTCGATTTTTCTTATGTTGTCAATAAAAATAAATTCAATAAAACATTCTGAATAATTCGTTATATTTTTGTAAGAATACTTTTTCCGATTCATTACTAAAATGTAAGCTTAAATACGTTAGCCGCATAATATACGTATTGTAAATATTACAAAATTATACAAAATTATAATATCAACAATTCTTAGATTCTTATTCAAAACAAGTTTTGTGAAAATGTTTTAGTTGTATTTGCATTCATAAAAATTATTTTTTATAAAAGAAGTCTCATATTTTCAATATAATTGAAAGTTTAATTTATTTTTTAGGAGGGCATGAAAAATATAAAAGGCCCAGGGGAATTCCATGCTATGGAATGTGATGTCACCAAAGAAGAAAATGTTATTTCGATATTTTCTACAATTAAAAATACTTTTCCATCCGTTCATATTCTAGTCAATAATGCTGGTATGATGACCACGGGCAATATGCTAGGTATGTTTAAAAATTAATTTATACATGTGGTATTAAGCTTTTATAAGATTGGCATAAATCACTTGTTACGTTTAAAAATTATTAATTTGCTTAAGCCGACTGATAAAGTGTAAGCTACTACATATTGTTCATATGCATTACAGTGTTTTTATGAACTAATAAAATTATTTTTACAGTTTACACTTAAATTTATTGGTGCTTTCTCTTCTAGAGATTTAAATAAAAAATATTGTTTAGACGTTATATGAAGTATTGTATTAATTCGGCTTATTGTTTTTTTTTCTTTTTTTTAATGAAAAATATTTCTTATTGCATATAAAGATGAAAAATCAAAATAAGTAATATTTTTTCAAAAACATTCAAAACACTTTTTTCTGATTGTTTTACATTAGTTCTAAATTTATATGAAAATACCAATTTGATTAATTATATAGAAATCACTATTCATCTACTAATATATTTACTTTTATGAATAGTATAATTTTCTAAACAGTAATCTTCCAATCAATTCAATTTATAAATAATTTAAATATAATATTAATTTTGAGAATGGAATTGTACTCTTTTTTTTCTCTTATCCGTGCGCATTGAATTAAATAGTAATGTCAACCTTTGAACTTAAAAATTTAAATTAGCTGTAGAAAAACGCGAATGAATGAATCTAATTGTTCAATGCCAATTAATTTATTGCATGCATTTACTGCATCATTAAATCATGCTTGTTATTGTTTCTCAGATCTCGATACAGCGATAATGGAACACTGCATTAAAGTAAACGTATTGGGTTTATTGTATTGCACAAGAGAAGCCGTAAAGATTATGAAAGAAGGAGATCACGAAGGTCACATCGTTAATATTGGCAGGTAGGATCATGAGCGAATACAATAACTCAAGTTACTTTATTTGGATTTGTTCAAAATATGTTAAATTTTAAAATTGATCCTGTTTACATTTAACTTTTCAACGTAAGATTTTTGCCGACTAGAAATATTATTAATATATACGGTTTACTAGTAAACGCTCTTGTTATATATTTCTAAGATTTGCTCGTGTACAAATGATTATCAGTTTTTTTACAATCACAAGTAAATTTTATATGCACGTATATGATTTTAATAAATATATAGATGATGTTCACAGAAGTATATGAAAAAAGAGACAATATCTTACATTAGTCTTTATTTTGATTTTATCATTATGTCAGATAGTTGTTTTATTATTAAATTGTTAACCTTGTAATCTGAAAACATGAGAACATCGTAAACTTTACATGTGGAAATTATAGATCACGAAATACACAATCAGAAGCAAAAACTCATTTTCGAAATATGATTCTACCACTCCATAAGAGAATATTAAGAGACACTAACACTTTAATAGTATTCACATATTGACTAAAGAAGTTCCCAGACTATTTGCCTAATACATTATTTGATTTATTATACTTATTTATTTTAAAAAATTGTAATTATTATTATTATTATCTTGTACTTTATAATTCCTAAAGGAATTAAAATATGGAATTTTTCTTTATATTTTTTTGCTTATAATTTAAATAAATAATCACCGTTCTGTTTATTATATTTCTTTTTATTTATTTTAAATTTGAATATTTCACTTTTTCTCTAATCGATAAAATATTTTTAGTGTTCTGGGTCAAAAGGTATTGTACGCCGACTACTTTCTGTACAACGTTTACGGAGCTTCGAAGTTCGCAATCAGAGCACTATCGGATAATCTGCAGAATGAATTAGGCAAAAATACGAAGATACGTGTTACGGTAATTATCGAATTTGCTTAAAATTTAATAAATAGAAACTTTGTATCCATGAAAGGATAAAAATTTTATTAATAAGAACAGTAACTTTGGCAAGATAATTTTGCATGAATAAATTAAATAAGGCATTGCAGTAAAATAATATCTGGCTCCAACAATATACGATAACAACAACATACAGTTCTAATCTTTAATCATAATTATTTTTCAATGAAAACATGTCGAAAAATGTTCCGTATAAAAATTATAAAGCACAGATGGGATCGACTTATGATAAGGTTAAATATATCGATGACCGTTAAGGTTATTTCAAGATCAAGTTCAATAGAAATTTCTCTTTTTGACTTCCGAATTTGAGAATAGAAATACATAGCTTTTCATTAATTACTGATCGAAGCTGCTCGAAAATTAGATTATTGTATTCACACGTATTCCATTTACATTTTATTTTCTACATTACGTATTTAAATTAATAATATTACTGAAAGAATTATGCATTTTCGTATATAAGAAATGTTGAAGTATTTCACTTAAGAACTTTTTTTTCTTTCATCGAAGTGAAAGTAGAAAGCAGAGATGGCATATTTTAAAATTACTTTGATCCTGAAATAATCTTGAAGCTAGTTAGTCATAGACATGTTCAAGATCGTCGTAACACACTCCCTTGTCTACTATTCTAAATTTCTTGTTCTTTTACGCTTGGCTAAAAAAATAATTTACATTAACGACTGCAAATACGCATAGTCAATTATTTCGGTACAGAAGTCATCAATAGCTATGAAATAGGCCAGTTCATAATCTTCAAAAGTTTCTTATGTATTTTTGTAATAATATGTGCCATATATGAAGTTGTAAATCGTTTTCGTCTTTAAGGGACTATGAAAAATTACCTAGGAGAATCGATAATTCTAATATTAAATTACATAATTATCATAAATTAATTAACAATCTTTGATCAACAACGTTCGTTTGTCCTTCATGTTTCATACTAGAACTGGGAAATTTCGTTCATGTTCAAATCCAAGAGCCGTTCAAGCCTTCCAACCAATCGAACTGATTATAAAAGATTGGGACTAGGAAATTTATGACATTAAAATAACATATATTTAATATACAATTCATGTATTATATCGTAAATTTTTCTTTGATACAGCACGTAAGTCTCGGAGTGGTTCGCACGGAATTCTTTAATGTAGCCAAAGCCGATCAGACGATGCTTGATAGCATAACAGGTCTCAATCCAGAAGATGCCGCCGACGCGATTTGCTACGCAATCAGTACGAAACCTCACGTGAATATTCACGAGCTGTCCATTAGACACTTATACGATAGCTATAAATGAACGATTGGTAGACATTTATGAAATGTATGAATGAATATATACAATGCAAAGACGAAATCGCCTAACAAAATAGAAATAAAAACTTTGAGCGCTAAATTAGTATGGAATTAACGTTAAGTGATTAGAAACGCTTTCTGTAGAAACAGACTCTGTGTAATGACAACTATTCTATCATTGCTTCTTCTCCTCTCTACGCCAATACTACCTCCTACTTTCCACCCGTCCAGTACATCTCCAATATATGCATATAAACCAAACTACTATATTTTGAACCGATCTTAGATTTTCTAATAAACTAAGATTCGTGATGAAAGACAGCGCAATCGATTTATACCAAAATATTTTTCTTATCCTTAGTATATACATCGCAAAATACTCAGTACAAGGTTAAGCCGTCTAACAAAAAATTGTTCACGAGCACTTTCTTTCGTTTCTTATAAAACTTTGTAATTTAATCATGTATTACTTAATTAGGTTATTTCAGTATAATTGACCTGTATTAGTCAGTATAAATGTAACATCAGATCATGAATTTAATTCTAACGAAAATTCGAATTTTTCTTTTTTGTATTGTACTGCAACGATCAATGTAATTAGAAAAATCAATGTAATATTATAGATAAGTTCTTTAAAAGTGTGTAATTATTAATAAAAAAACGTAAAGTCAACTTGTAGATTATTCTATCTTCCTAAATACTACTTCATAAAACTATTACTTAATACTTAATACTTTCTCCATCTGTCTTAACTCTGATTTTGAAAAAGGTATATTGTTTTTATCTTTCATATTATTAACATATAAATAATATCACAATTTAATATCATAATTAATATAGTTAAGAAAACAGTATAGCTTAAAATCTATCCTTCTTATTATCAATGTAGCTTTATGATTTAAAAAGTAATTAAAAAATATAATAGAAGTAAATAAAAAATAATAACCCCCGGTGGAGTTTCACCCTTATTCCTCACTACAGCTGCCATGTCTGGACCCGCTCCCCTCCCTCCCCAATGCCAGAAAAGTAATTAAACTTTATTTAATAACCATTCTAACCTCAAAATTACAGCTTTGACTGGATTTTTCGGCTTTCATCCTAAACAATGTCGCCCGAGGCTAGTCTGTATGTAGTTTTTTCCTTTGTGATGCATATTTTCCTATCTATTTACTTGGTATACTGTCTAACACAGTAAATAATCAACCTGCTCACCCGGGATGAATCAATGTACTTATTTTAATGCATTGAGAAACTTTATTAAAAAAAGTTAAATCGTAAGTCGTGCTTCAGTTCTATATCATATTCATAGTCGTACGACAAAAAATGTATATGCTACATAATGTACTATTTTGGAGTCGAATGCATTAGTCTAAATTATAAAAATTATTGAGAGTTTATTTATAGAAATTTATTGCCAAGCGATTCGTTGGTTCTTCATCGGAAATCGTGAATATTCATGAAATGTCTATTAGGTCAATTCAGAAGCGCTACTGGTGAATGACATCTTGTGCATGATAAATATTTTAGGTGTATGGGCATCGATCGTAACCTGAACGAAGCTATATAAAGCAATTTTAATAATAGAAGCTTTCAGTAAGTCATCTGAGGAAATTTGTCTCCCGAATTATACAAGTGATAAGCTTTGTTATAGTTACATATTAAAATATAAAAATTATAAGTTTGGTGCTATAAAATGTATCATTTTCATGATATCATTCCTATTCAACATTATTATCAAAGTATCAATTTTAACTAATTGTTAGACTGAAAAAAAAATATAAATTGATTTGATTTTCTCTATGTTTCGAGAGGTAAGGTATAAATTAAAGAAACCTTGTAGTAGTGGGAAATCGTAATTGTAAATTAACAAGAAGCGGAGGTTTCGCTGACTAATGGCTAGAGCATACCGTACTTGTTAGAGTTTGCGGTCAGAGGCTGTTGCATATGGCGTCTGCAAGTGGATGTGGATTTACAATCGCAGGACTGTTTGCGGTAATCTAGCCCAGCATTCAACCAGGATTAACCAGACGTGATGTTTCGAAAGGATGATTTGTATCCATTCAACAGGCATTACAGCCATGAAGAAAGGATGGAAATGAAAATGTATAATTTCATTCGGCACAGTTATTTTGGAAATTACTAGAAATGAAAATCCATGTGAACAAAAATACCTTGAAAAATCTTGAACATACGGACTTAACAAAGAAATTTATATGATCGATTTGAGATGTAACAATAAAGATAATCCATGCATGAGAAAATGTACGTCCTTTTATTCTGTTGCAAGAAAGCCTCATTAATTTGCACAAGCTTTCAAATAAATGAATAAAGTACATTTTTGGATTAATTCATTTATTATATTCATGTGCTATTTGAAAAAAGATTTTACGTTTCCAACTTTATAATTTTTTTACAATCGAATAAATTTTATGATTCCTTTGTGTTTACATAGAATTATTTCAAATTAATATGAGCAATTTAAAAATTAAAATTGTGTAAAACCAAGCGAACGTAAATGTAAAAACGTGCAAAGGATATATTTACAAAATTTTAATTCAAAAAGGTAACTTTATACTTCTATTTACGGTCAAAAATTTGTTACTGTCAAAATAAATCAGCTCTCAAAAAATTATCCATAATTACAGCCAATGAAGTAGTTTGTAGTTTTAAAAGCGAATAAAAATATGATTAGTATGAATATTATTAATCCGAATCAAGATGTATGAAAAAAGAATATCATTGGCCAAGCTTGATCAGTACTTGTATCACCTCAATTCAGTGTATCAAAAGCTAAGTAAAGTCCTTTGAAATATCTACTAATTACTCGGTTGAATTACCTTTAGTGGAATAAAATGGAATTTTTCTTTTTTTAGCGCAGTACTCTTAGCCGGACGGCGATAAGAGCGCAGCGCGACACTCCCACGGGAAAAGTATATTCGTCGCAGGAGGTTGTTAGTCCTCTCTTGCTCTCTCTCTCTGTCTGTCTCTCTCTCTCTCTCTCTCTCTCTCTCTCTCTCTCTCTCTCTCTCTCTCTCGCTTTCTGTTGCTCTCCCTTTCTCTCTGTCCTCCTCTATGGCTTCCTCCCTCTCATGGGATAAAGCAGGCGAGAGTGACAAATGGCGCGTATTTACCCTACGACCGCGCAGAACGACGTACAGACGAATCCTCGAAGGAGAAGAACGAGGGCTTTTCGACTTAAGCGCGAGGATTTTTTGACGAACTAATTCTTTTTTCACTTCTTACATCTTCAGTGCTTTCTTCCTTCTTTATACCAATTCTCTTTCATCCTGAATTCGGTGCTAGGATGGAGAGATCCCCCGAGATATCAGCCGGAGTTGATGCCTTGCAAAATTGTTAACATCTACTCGAGAGATTGAGGATTTTCAAAACGGCGAATAATGAAATAAACAAGTGATCCCTCACTCCCTTCGAATGAGCTATTTCCGTTTACAATTAGGGAAGAAAGTATGAAAAAGAGCGAATCTGTAAATGGCTATTGGCAATCCGTGAAGTATAACGTATAATTATAACGTCCAATCTTCTCTACATCAATTCGCCAAACTTCGATTTTATCGCACAGAGTTCATTGCCTGTTCATCTGAATTTATAGAGCTTTTTATTTATACGCTGTACCTTTTTTCTGCTAATGCATTCTTTTAGAATGCATTACTAGAACAAATCATTTTATAAGATTGAATAAAAATAAGTTTATTAACAATTCCATACTATCAACATTAACTATCGATATAGGGAATTATAGGGGAAAGATAATAATATATAAAATCGTATAAACCCAAGTAAGATAACAATGGTCTTAGAAACGTCTGTTTTACCATACGTTTCACGTTACGCCAGATGAGTCAGGCTACATCACCCCTCTCGACCGCTACATGCAAGCCAAGTTCCACCTAAATCAACATCTACTCCCAGACTGCATATATCAGCCTCTATTTACGATGCCGCAGCCACAAAATTGCCCCAAGTGCTATTCAATGCTACGTAATAATTAAAATTAAATTGCTTTTACGATTTTGAGCTAACTGTAATCTGTATAAATAATAAGTAAACGTTTAGATATTTTTAAGATGCTATAGTTAGTTTTTATATGCTATGCTTTTATACTTTTAAGTCTATATTATATCGTGGAGCGAACTATATATAAACATATATGTATCATTTCATTGATTACTAATTCGTATAAAAAATATCGTCAGCTTTTTTATTACATAAATAAGTCCATTCGAAAAAGCAATAAATTATCAATATGCCACAGCTGTGTAAATACCTCGTACCAAAACATCAGCTAATAGTATAATATGCAAGAGTATCCTTATAAAATGCAAGAGCAACAATACAATGTTAGGGCTGCGACTAATTTCGAAATTTATATTTCGTCGTTATTATTCGAATCTCTTTCGTCGATAAACCTGCGAGAATGAAAATAACCGGGCATCCGCGAGCCGTGATTTTTCACGCTGCCGAATGACCCTGCCATTTTTTGGCGTAAAAGCGCATTTAAAAACACACCGGCAAAATATAAAATCGAACGTTGAGGAAGATCGTAACCGACCACTCTACCCCCCGCCCATATCGCCGCCAGGTTCGCCGAATTTTTACTGCACGAACACATGCACTCGCTGACCATTGTTTTTCAGCCCATCCTCCCCCACCCCTCCTCCGCCACCCTCCAACGGCATTTCCATTCGGCCATAAGCTCGCGCTCTTTTGCATGACAATAAAGCGCTCGCGCGGCCGAGGTATTTTACGCGCGGCCACGAGGGAGATTCGATACGGTTCGCCAGGATTCGCGCGATCCACGAAGACGTCGGACCCGCGCGGACACGTCGCCGTTGCCGCCGTCGCGTTTTTCATTTTCCGGTAGGCAGTAGCTTCGCTGGGTATCGGTAAAATAATTGCTAAGGTATTTTTAACGTGTACCTACATATAGTTTTGGGATTTGCTTCTGTTTTAATAGGTGAGCCTGGTTTTTAGGAAATAATCAATATTTTTAAATGTTATTTATCTTCATCATTCCTAGATGGATATTTGGTTTATATTATAGTCAAATAAGTAACTAATTCTTTTTATGATAAAGAGCTTAGATAATTGATTATTATGATAATTGAGTAATTAAACTTAGATATGATAATTGAGTAATTAACAGTTACTTTAATAAATAAAATGGATTTATTTCCATTATTATACATGAATGAATCAGTCCAAATTGGAAAAATCATATTAGATTGAACTTTAACATTTATAAGAGCCATTGCCTATACTTTGTTAAAATATTATACTCCTAGCTTGGGTAAGTCTTTAGAACGAAATTTTAATTTCAACATAGAGGCTGATTGAAAATATATGTTATTCTCATGATGAAAGAAAGTGATAATTATACGAAATGTCACTGATATAAATAATATATATTATTCTAAATTATCCCATTCTTAGAATACATACATTAAACATAGTACAAAAATTATCGTAATGCAGTATCAAATCCCATGTATCAATTGTCAAGCTCCAATTCTTCGTAACCCCAATACTAACTTTACGAAAAATCGTCGGATATTCCAGCCTCGTAGGGTCCAAAATCGGTGTCGTGATGCCAGTCCAGCTCCGTCCTGATTTCACCTCTTCTTCTTCAACTGTAATTCAACTGTAAATCTAGCGCCAAGTCTTACAGATAGCCGGGACACGCGTCGGTTAATGGATGGCATATAGGCCGGTCAGAAAACGAGAGAAAGAGAGGAACGAGGGAGTGAGAGAGAGAGAGAGAGAGTGAGAGAGGGAGAGAGAGAGAGAGAGAGAGAGAGTTGCCAGCTAAGCCCTGACGTGCACAGCCTACGAAAACCTCCCCTAACATGTGTCTCTGTTGGAACTACGATTTTCTGGCTAATTTCTGTCACAGGTTTCTCTTACTTCTACTCTGTTTGTCTGTTTGTTTTCGAGCTAAATGTGTTCGACTAATTAAATTAAATTCAAACTGCAGTTAAAAGAGAAGAAAAGTTACAGTTGCCATGCACGTTCAATCTTATTATTGTCAAAGTGAATTTGGAGGCTTTGATGGCGATTGCACAGATATATTTTTATGACATTACCATTATGTAGAGCGCCATTTCGTATTGAGGACAATATTTTCGTAATAATTTTTACTAATGAAATCGCAGTGTTTGGACATTTAATAACTTACGACGGTCGCTAACCATTGTTATCAAATTGCGAACATTACCGGAATGCTGTCGTTTTGCCTCTCCTAAATCATTCTCTAAAATGTAGCACGCATCCCCCGCTTAATGCTGCTCTAGTTTCTCGAAAATGAGTATTCATTTGCAATTCTAAATCGGCTTTTAAGTTACGAATTCAGGACTATGAACGGTGATGTAACCGCTAACACTGTAAAACTACGTAATGGGGCAATGTTATAAATCTAAAGGCTTACAAAAAAAGTAAGTTAATTGTTTCTTCTTTTTTTTTGATGAGTAACGCTTTAACAAATCACCTGTTGCCGTTCTGAATTAAAAGTAAAAAATAGTTTATTTTATTTGAATTTATTCCTTCGCATTTAAAATGAAAGAGATTAAAACACGCTTCGCCGACCTAAAATTTGTTAGAATATTTCTGATAAATTCGAAAGTCATGCTTGCCAAATATTCATGCGTGAAGAGTAATTTTTTCAAACACTGAAATAAAAAATTACTATTGCAAATGAATGTTTATGTCAGACAATGAACGATTAATATCCTAAAAGTTTCTTATGTTTTTCCCTATGACTAACCTTACACTGCGTTAGTATTAAAAAAAAAATGATACTGGCAATTTGTTGTTTTTTTTTTCAAGTACATCCTCAACTTTCAATCCCATAACAATTCCGAATACGAAAGTACACGAACAGAGGCAAAAATAAACCAGACAGCCATGTACATAAAAATCCTCTCACTCTGCAGCAACGAAAAATCCCCCCATCCCCTCTCGCTCTTTCGCCGGCTCTCCTCGAAGCACAAGCTTCGATTCCCAACACGAAACAAGATAAAGTACTCGCTCGCTCGAGTTGACATTCAAACATTCAATTCGGCCCATCTCTAACACGCGGCGCTCCGTGCATTTCGCCTATCTTCTTCACTCTAGTGTTTATCTCCATCTCATTCTCTTATTCTTGGCGAATATATATATATATATAATATCGTGCGATCTCTGCCTCGTTTCAGACACCTCAGGTGAGAGTAAGCCCCCCTCCACCTCCTTCCGTCTCTTTCTCCCAATGCCAAGTCCTTCCATTTCGGTCCATTGGCAGCGTTTCAAACGGCGCGGCGGCTGCGCCACGGATCAAACGGCCCGATTTTGCGCGAACCGCCGTTGGCGACGAGAGTTAGAGGGAGCGAGGTGGGGTGGGGGAGGTAGAGGGAGTGCGAGTAGAGGGAAAGGGAGATAGAGAATGGAGGGGATAGGGGGAGACAGGCCTTTTCGATTCCGCGGCTTTCCAAGCCTCTTTCATCCCTTCGCAAGGCCTTCTACCGCCTGCTCGCAGATTTACACTCTACGAGCTGTGGAATTGAGATTTTACGACGAGCCGTGGGTGAATGGGGGGGGGGGAGAGGTCGCCACTGCCGCGTCATCGATCAGGATAAATAAATTTCGGCTTTTGACGGGCTGTACTTCGTGGTCGAATGATAAGTTGCAGCCTGGCAGATATAAAGTTACTTAGGCTCGGCGTTGCCAGGCCCAGTTTCTATTCGTCAACTGCATCGGGGATATACCGAAATTTTTGCGCCCGATTGACTTTTCACTCTCCTCGTCGTCGCACACGGGTGGTGTTAAAACATAAACGGGCGAGGGAAGCGAGCGTTAACGCGCGCCGAATGAATTATAGTGACGAATAGCCTTGCAAATTAATGAGTCTCCACGATCGCGCGGATATTGCTCTACTTGCCGTCAAATTTTAATTTTTAATTTCGCTTACAATTAAAGGCCGTAATAAATTCCCAATGTAATCCACGACACTTGGATAACGTACTAGTGATTCCATTTTCATTATTATTACAAGCATAACTCTTACGTGTATGGAGAGGCACTTTCGAAGGCTGAGGAAATTCAAGCGAAAGGCTGAAATTCAAAATATATTTTTACAACGTCGGAATGAAATTTCGGATTAATCTTACACAATGCAATTTTCAACGTTGCACCGTGACCTATTATTTTTTATTATTATTTTTTTTAATTGCATCCAGGAATTACTTTATAATGCGGACCTATTATTATTTTGTACAATGTAATGTCAAGTATGAAGTTTTAACAGCCCACTCAAATTGTCGCTGAAAATAATAAATTCGAAAATTACGGCAAAACTGAAAATGTCAAGAGATTATTCAGACTAGAGTGTAAAATTCTTCTAAAAGATATAGTTATACAAAAATTATTTTACACGTTTAAAACTAGTACACCACTTTCATTAATTTCCACACGATGATCTCGGTTACTTTTCCTCCTTTTTTTAATGACCTTGATTTGACATGACATGATTTTTTTATCATGTTAAAGACTAGAAATCTAATATTTAGATTTTTCGCCTATGTGTAAAATTGTGGCAATTAATATTTTAACAAAAAAAATAGAATGTAATCATAAAACTCTTCAATCATTGTTATTCACAAATAAAATAATGCAACGACTTTGATTTGATCATATACAATCTTAGCGAGACATTGGGATTAATATTGATGATGGAAAATATTAAAAACTGATTGTTTCGTTCAAAATGTGAATAACTTTGCAAGTTTATTTCGAATATTTTATGATATGCTGTCGATTTCACTTTTTTATCATGAATGGAATAAATATCGTAGCGTCATTGGGTGGCAATGGATATTAATAATCATGCTCCTTTCGGTTGGCTTCCAAATATTGATCAATAGTTGGCTATTTCTATAAACGAAACTGAGTCAATATACTTGTAATGATACCATCAATTATGGCAGTTTTTATATACTTCAGTTTATATATAAATAAATGAATATATATATATACAAAAACAATTTATATATTGATAATAGATGTGGAGCTTCGAATAAAGCAAATACGAGTAGTATATAATAGTTAAATATGAATACTATAGAAATCAAATATATAATAGGTAATAGATTTGGATTATTTGTATACAAGATGTTAAATATATATAATTGTTTCTTCAAATAATATTAATGTTTTCTCCCTTCTTAACAGATCTACGGGGATTCACTAGAATGACAACAGCATCTCTTTTTGCATCCTGATTAATTTTCACTCATCACTTCTGAACATCAATTACGAAAACTACAAGTGAAAGTAAAAATCATTGTTCGACTGCAAAGTATCAGAACGAAGAAAATACGTCGCAGATACGAATCTACATCCCTTGCATCGAAAACGAAAATTTTGCATTCTTTCAGTGCTTTTACGCGCGAGGCAGTCAGGTCGGCCCCTTGAAAATTTTAGCGCTACCGCCTCCCCCTCCCCCTCTCCTTCTTCCATTTTTCTAGGCATCGTTGCTCGTGGCAGGCTACAAAGGATCCTCGTTTCTCTCTGTCCCCCACTCCCTTTTTCCCTTCCCGCGCCGCCTCGAAAACTTGGCAACTCGTCAAGAAGCTTGTAACCCTAACTGTGCCATTGTGAGGGGCTGCCGGCCAGGTTCTTTCTCATTCGCTCTCTCTCTCTCTGCCCCTCTCTCTCTCTCTCTCTCTCTCTCCTTTGCCTCTCTCACTTCCTGGACCGCCTTCTTTGTTTCCTAGTCCTATGTATATCTGTACGTGTGGACGCAGCGCTCCGAGGCTTTGGAAAAGGGACGGCGCGGATGAGAATGGACGAGGACGGGCAGTAGAAACTGGACGCGCGTATGTATCTCGAAAGCGGAAAGCGTATAGCGACGAGTTGTTTGTAGCGACGCGATAGCGCCGCCCCATTGTGCCTGCCGAGAATCGGCGGATTTTCGGCATGTATACTAAGGAGGTGTCGATATCGTATACATATATTAACGTAAGTTACATTGTTTAAAGAAAAAATTGCGATTTACATTCGATAGATCGTTCTTCTCTAGCTTTATTTTCATTGTCTTTTCGGAAATGTTGCGCGCGTGATTTCAATACATGTTCTAATATAATATTGACTAACCACCTATCGATAATTAGTTTAGTAAGCATAGTTGTGAAAAAATACTTTCATTAGAGGTATTTTGTAAACTGTAGCCACTTCTTTATTTTAATTCTCATTACATTTTTGCTATGATTAAGCTATTAAAATTGTAATTGGAATCACTGTATTACGTATATAATTTTCATGTCTACAAGTTTTCATTATTATATGATGTATTGGTTATACATAGAGACTTTTGCAAAATATCAGTAATATCCCTTAACTCTTGCTTTCAACGTAATCTACCCAGGAGGACTGACCCTAGCAACTCCCTTTCTATACAATATTGGATCACTTCTATGGTACAACGTCGGGCTACTAACTGGCAAGTCCAGTCGTGCGAGGAGTCAAGTTCCCTCGAACGTCAGGGTGAAACAGAGCAAGAAGAAGAAAGAGGAAGACAAGAGCTGCTAGAGGCTGAAACAGAGAGAAAGAGGAGAAAAGAGAAGTAGGAAGAGAGGCCCAGAGAGAGAGAGAGAGAGAGAGAGAGAGAGAGAGAGAAGCAGTGGGTACAAAGGGCTCGCAACACCGTGGAGAGAGGCTTAACGTGGCTTAATTGCCTGACGGGCTCGTACACAGACACATACACACACCGCTACTCCTGAACACTACATATGATACTGATGCCTGTGTGTCCTCCAACTATCGAGCGACAAGTACAAGAGTTTAAAGTCGCTGGACGGCTTAAGGAATTTCTGATCCACTTAAATGATATTGTCTGGAAGATTCTCTAGTTCAAATTTGAATTATAAGCAGCTGATATTTCATCGTTGCTTTTTTCATTTTCATCAATTTTACGTTTTTTTTTATTTATATACGCTTGATAAAGAAGGTGTTGCAGCTGGTGTGTCAATTAGTTACCTAATTATCATTTTTTATATACTTCATTTAAATATCATTTAAACATGATCTAGAAAATTGTCATTTCTTAACAATTTCACTAACTAAATTAACTAATATAATTAATTTAATTTTCGAACGCTGAATATACATTCTTATTATTATAGTAATAAATAAAGATTAAATACATGGTAATAATATATTGCCATTTATCATGCAAAAGTTTGATTTAAAAAATAATCTATACCACAATACATGTTTATCGTTTCACTATAAATTCAATATACTGCACTATTAAATACGATATTATCAGCTAGACTAGAAGCCATGTTACTGATAGCAAAATCTTAAATGAATTCTATTTGAGAGACTATATTTTGCACTTCCTGTATATTTTAGGAGGATGTAGGTGTAAATAATAGCAGAGCTAAGCTGTTTGATAGAAAGTAAATGAACTATATATACAATTAAGTATGTAGCCAAAAATGTATTCTATGTTATCTATGTCACTGCATTTATAATGGCTTTTAAAAGATAGTATGTAGAGAACAAATGAACAAATGATACATACAAGGTACAGTAGTTATACATTATTTATAAGCAACCGTTTCAATAAAAATTTTAGTAAATATTCCAAGATTTTAGTATCTGAAATAGTTGGGCAAGAATGCAATAATGGATTGTTCCATAATGTATTCCAAAGCATCAAATACTTTTGGAAAAATAGCGCATTTCTATTTTCCCAATCTTTTTGACCATTTCTTTCAGACTCTTATTTTTTTATTCTTTTCCTTATCCGAGAACGGCACACGTTCGAGGCGTGCCAATAAACCATCGGATTCCTCGGCTGCACCTCGTCACAGCAACAAGTTTTCTCCAAAGCCTCTCCAATGCTGATCACGATTTTTTTTTCTAATTTCGCACAGATTTGTAGTCTCTTGCACACTGCTAAAAAATGATTCAAGATATAAATTATTATTATTAATAGATAAAAGTTACCGGTGAATAGTTGCAACTGGCTACGAATAAGCAAGAACATCCCGAAAAAGAGGGTCTGATCAAAGATTCTTTCATAATGGAGAACGAAGATTAAAGGATTGATGATAAGGCAGAGAACGGGCTCTTGATTACGTCAAGGATGAGAAAAAGCGGCAAAACGAGGCTTAGTTTGAAGAATCCGTTGCTTGCAGGACGAGTACTTCAGATTTTAAATTAGATAGCCGACATAGGAATCAAGATAGAAGTAATTGCAAGAAAGTAGAGCAACGACGAGGAGGAAGGCTCGCGTGCTAATTCACCACAGCGATGGCTCGATGCGATTTGGGCGGCCCGAGTTCATCTTCGTTGAACTCGGGGCAATAAAGGCGATAGAACTTTAATAAGTTGATAAAGTTCAAGACAGATAGATTAATAAAAATTGCAAGTTTACGAATGAAATTTAACATTCGGAATAGTCTGAATCGATTGATTCTCTATAACTTTTACCAGAAAATGACAACGATTGGCTGCGAAATCCTGTATCGATAACTATTTCATATCAATGTATTTATTAATATACCTAATATATAATATGCGTTCTATTAATATACCAGAAAATTGTATAAAATAACTCGAATAGTATTTATCTATTAAAGCCTTTGTCAATACATTAATTTAGTTCCTTTGATAACTGACAATATTCAAAAATCGATATTTTTTTCTATTACTTTCAATCGATATGGCAAACAATAACAATCAGTTACAAGAAAATAGAATTTTAACCAGTCTTTAAGTCTTTTGGGCAACAATACTAGACATATCTCACCAATATTTATCTTACGTACTATTTTCCAATCTATTTTCAGTGTATACACACACACACACACACACACACACACACCCACACATATATATATACACATTATATTTTCGTGATCAATAAGACGTCTACGAATATCAGTACCAACGTCGAAAGGGGGGAAAAATTTTTCTCGAGAATGCGAACAGATAGAGAGCGAGAGAGAGATATAGAAAGCCAGGGAAAAAAGGCGAGGAAATGGCGAGCGTCGGGGTCGAAGGCCTCCGAGCCCTCGCAATTGCTGCGTGGCGACCAGGCCGGCACGGCAAGAAAATGCGGCCGCGGCGGGAAGGAATTTCAATTTCCAGGCTGTCGAAAAACAAAGACGGAAGCCCCGGCGCGGCGTCGCTCGCTCCATCAGAAAAAAAGAATCCGCGGCTGAAAAGTTTCCCGAACATCTGGTCCGGCTCTTCGGGGCGGCCGCGCGACGACAAAGACCCGCGCCGGGTCGGAGATTGAAAAGTTGACGGCGGCAAAGTAAGTAGCCGGACCACGATGGGAGGTAATGGTTGATCGTACTTGGGGCTGGTATTGTTATTGGAAAATATTTCTTTTTTTGTCGCCGATACGTCGCAGTATCAAATGCGGCTTCGAAGTACGGACAAGGCCTAAATTTCAGAAAAACTCTTGTTTTCTCTATCAATACCGATGTTTATAAAAATTATTACACCAGAAATGTTACTGCAATACTTTTAGTTATTTTCATAAATGGTGAGTGATATACCGTCCTAATTCTCATAATCCATCCAAAAACCAAACGGCCCGAAAATTACTATTACTTATTTAAGCTTAGATAACAATAACGCTAAATATACTTTACTTTCAAGGGAGCACTCTAAATCTAAATAAGATTTTTGGCGTATGAGCTACCTTAAAATTCGAACCCCGTGAGTTAGAATCTGCGATTCGCTTCAGGTCTGAAGATCAATCGAGGGAAAGCGATGGATTTCACCAAATCTCAGGAGCTAAGTCTGTAATCCTAACTTATGGATACTGCAATGCTGCATAATTAAATTATAAATATCAGAGGGTAAATAATTGAATATTATACGGCAGTCAGATGCTTTATTTTTAAATGTCAAATCAAGATATCCTTTCATAATCTAAATACGATCTGGAACTTTTCATCTCTTACTGTCAATCCCGTTGCAGTATTCGTTTTTCTTCATCTAATCAATTATTTCTTCCGACTTATTCGATTATGTTCAATTCATTAATAAAATATAATTACAGCATGAAATGTGTCATCTATTACTTGAGCTGATTTAGTCAATTAATTCCCATTTAATTCAATTTCTATTCAAAGAAAAATCTATATGGATGAATAAAAATCATATCAAGCCACTAAATCCTTCAAGATGGACGTCGTAATTATGCCAGATTAACTGATTTTTTTTTCATTTATTGAATTCAATCGTGAATGGGCATGACGATCTCGGCCCGCTCATCAAGAATCCAAAGCCCCACGAGTAGCCGTAAAATAGTAACTTTTATAAACGTGACCATGCATACACAAATATCAGATTGTGACAGTTGTAACCGTAACATATCTCGATAAGCTTCTAATTGAGATTTTATCATCATTAAATAACTCTATAGACGAGTATATTATCCGATTTCTTTTAATGATTAATGGAAGTATTTTGTAAATTTATATTTTTGAAGCAATATCAATTCTTGCATTCTTAAAATATACGATATTTCATCTGAAATTATACGATGATGATTAAATCTATTATAGCTTATTTATTACTACTAGCTAATTTGTTGAGTTTGGGCATATTCTCGTACAATCTGCCAGTTGAAAGCGAAAAGATTTTTGAGAAATTTTCGAAAATATAAAAGTAGAAAACTTAAATAACATTCCTTTCTCCCAATACTTGATGAATTCTTAAATAAGTACAGATTGTTCAGGAGTTGTATTTTGTGAAGCTAATCTCTAGATGGCTCGAATGGTAAGTCATGACACGTGAATAACAAATTCCGAGCTTATGCACGCAGCGGTACCCTCAGTATCCAGTATAGACTTCATCTGCGTGGAACTCCTGATGAGTCCGTGGACGTCCTCGGCATGCCTCCTTCCTATCCTAATTATTGAATTTCGAGCTAGATTATTCAAGCACGCGTCATTTCTTCAAAAAGTCATTCGACGGCATAAAGAAAGTTATTACATCGCACAGCTTATTAATTAGTTTTTCACTCTTATTCCCCACGCAAGAATTTCCGCATACGACTGAAATAACTATTTTTCTCGCACCTAGTATTGTGCGTTGAATTGTGTGCTACATTAACAGCCTAAAAACCGGTTCGAAACCATTGCACTCAGTCCTGGTTGCCTGCAATAAGGATAAGCATTGCTGATCGCTCGTTGGCTCAGACTCGCGATACTTGGTGACTCCGGGAGAGCGAGGGGCACCGATGTGGTGTGAGAACCGGCTGCAAGGGAGGGATGATCGGTCGTGTCCTATCGCCGCGTCATCGTCCATTCAATCGCTTCTTCACGCTTAATTTTTTTCTCTTCTTTGCAACTTCTCTCCCACAAGTGCATATGTAAATACGTGTAATGACTGTATCTCGGCGTGGCATCGGGGCGTGCTTTATCGCGCTCGCATCCCCTCTCCCTCCCCCCTCTCTCTCTCTCTCTCTCTCTCTCTCTCTTTCTGTCTTCTGGGATTCTCCCCGTGGGCTGAGAGAGTTCAGGGAGGGGAGTTGAGGGTGCGACGAGGCAGAAGATAAAGGAGACTACTTCGAATTGCAGAACGCGACCGCGTCGCGGTAAGGAAGGAACGATTATTCCTCTTTTCTCGATCCAACTAATTGGAGCTCTCGGTTCTTTTTG